>APFE031324502.1:130275-172451 GCA_000404065.3 Pinus taeda | reverse complement strand
TACTGGCAATCCATCAGGATATGTCTTGTCTGAGAACATCTGGGAAGAGGGATTTTTATTCTGATGGTTGTCTCTAAATAAATGGCCTAGATCGTGACATTTTCTACAGCAAAATGGAACATGCTCATAACCAATAGGTTGGATCCATTCAATATGATCATCAAAGAAACTTACCTCATCCAGCAGGGCTTGATTGAGGTGCATGTAGACGCAGATTCGAGTGTACAAGGTGTATCGGCTGATTTTTGTTTCCTCTGCTACTTTGATAAACTCTCCCAATGCATTTCTTATTTCCTGTAATGAATCTTCCTCCCAATACTCCACAGGGAGCGAATAAAACCTTATCCAGACTGGAGCCCAGCTAAGATCTTCCTTATCAGGGTTGAAGCGCTCAACCCACCCTCTAAGATACAAACCCGCGGCGTTAAACAGGTATGGCCCTCTGTCCAGGACCCTGTTCCTATCCTCTAAACAGTTAAAAATGGTTGTAAAAAATCCTTTAGGCCCTAGTTGCAGTGTAATGTGACCTTTTGGGCTCCATTTTTAGGTGATCCAACCTCTCAGCGCCTTCTTAGTTAGCCTAATTTTCTATTACTTGGCTTGCTTGTAGCACATATAGTACATCCTTTAATATATCTAGAAATTGTCTCATTCATTCGTGGTCAATAGCAGAATCTTTGTAATTGTGCAGTTATTTTACTTAAACCAAAATGACCTGATATGAGAGAAGTATGTGCTTCTCAAATTATATTAACTCTTTCAGTTTGTGGAATGCATAAATTTCCATAATGATACAAGGGTTTTTCCTTTATGAAATAATATAATTCTTCTAGTTGCTATCCATGACTTAAAGTTGCATATACATCCTTAAAATCTATGTCTTGAGCATATTATTCAATGTAATACTGAATTATGCTCAAGTATTGTGGATGCATTTATAATTGGTCTTGATAACATATCTGCAACCTTATTATGTATGCCCTTCTTATATCTGATAACAAGATGAAATTGTTGTAGAAACCCCATCCACCTGTAATGTCATGATTGTTGCAATTTAGTTTGTGAGTGTAAGTATTGTAGTGGTTGATGATCTTTGGGTATCATTGTTTTTTTATCCACTGTGTAATGTTTCCACTTTTTAAAACTATGAACTAATGCATATAATTATTTATCATATGTAGGATAGTTATCTACTATTGATGTGAATGTTTGAGAATGAAATCATATACACTTTTTGTGTTGCATCAACACTGCCCCCATGGCATATTCACTTGCATCTGTCTCGATATCAAATGGATGTTGAAGATCTGGTAGTGCTAGTACTAGTGTTGTACTAATCCTTTCTTTCAATGTATCGAAGGCTTTCTACTATTTGCCTCCCGACTAAAACACCTGTTTCACACTTGTCAAAGCATGTAAATGAGCTGCAATCAAAGAAAAGTTAGTAATAAAATTTCTCCAATATTGTGTTACCCTTAAGAAACTTCTAACTTCTGTAGTAGTATTGGGCTTAGGCCAATTTATAATGACTTCGACCTTAGAGGGATCTATCTTCAAGTTACCACCCCCTACAATATAACCCAAATAATTCAAAGATGTTCTTCCAAATTCACATTTTGATAGATTTACATAGAGATTTTCTCTTTTCAAAACATCTAAAACCTGCTTTACATGCTTTACATTTTCATCCTATGTTCTACTGAAAAAAATAATGTCATCTAAATAGACTGTTACAAAATCATCAATGAATGGCATAAATAAATCATTCATGACTCGCATGAATGTATTTGGAGCATCAGTTAAGGCAAAAGGCATATCCATCCATTCATAGAGTCCTTGCTTAGTTTTGAAAGCAGTCGTCCATACATCTTGTTCTACAACTCTAATCTGATGGTAGCCGCTTCACAAGTCCAATTTAGAGAAGTAAACTGTATCTTTTAACTCATCTAACAAATCATCAATAAGAGGAAGAGGATAGTGATTCTTTATTGTGATTTTATTTAATGCTCTAAAATCAATGCACATTCTCCACAAACTGTCTTTCTTTCACACTAACGCAATAGGTGATTAGGATGGTGATGTGCTTGTTCGAATAAACCCTTGATCAAACAACTCCTGTACCTGCTTCTTTATCTCTGCATTCTCTAGAGCTGATAACCTATACATTCCAATGTTAGCTAGTGGAGCATCTTGCTGCAAATAAATCTCATGTTCTATCTCTCGCTTGGGTGGAGGCCCTTTAGGATCTTGAAACAAAATATCATAATTGGAAACAACTTTAACTAGATCTTATTTCTATTTAGGATTACAACCTTGGAATGCATCATAATTATCAATATCCTTTTCTTTTACAATCATAAGTAAAAATTATTTACTAGAATTTACAAATCTTTTCATCTATCCTGAATTTATGAGAGAGAAATTATTGTTGAGTTTATGAGCCCTTATAATATATTCAATTCCATCCTTAGTGAGTTTATACTTATTTTCAGTTCAATAGAAGATAGCATTTCTATCATATAAGTATGGACTTCCTAATACAATTCCACATATGTCCAATGGGACTATGTCTAACTCAACCCCATCTACAAGCTTTGACCCAATAGCAAAACGACTTTTGCATTGTTTCGTAACTTGTAGCTTAGTTCTATCACACACCCAACCTAATGGATATGGCTTTTTTGGAGGTTTTGTTTCTAGACCCAACTTCTTTACAATTGATTTAGAAATCAAATTAACTTGTGACCCACTATCAAATAAAGTATCAATTTTAGTGTGCTTGGAAATGACTTTAATGTGAAATAGCTCATTTCTTTTCCTCTCATCATTATCATTATCAACGGAATGTGAAGAAGTACTTGTAGATGCTTTAGAATCTTTACCTTTTATACCTGTAGCCCTAATCATTTTCTCGTCACCTGAATCTGATCCTAAGTCATTTTGAATAGCAACAACATTATTTCGCTCTTTACTCCCAAACTTCTTAGGCTTCAATTCCAGATGCAACGACCAATAGTGTGCCTCAACATGTCCCTCCTTACAATGAATGCATAAAGGTTTATCCTTCTTCATAGTGTTTGTTTTCTTCTGCTTCCATTTAAGTTTCCTCTTGCCTTTATTCTTGCTTTCAATAGGTTTGGATGATTTCCCAACATCTTGGGTTACATTTTTGCCTCTAGCTTCTAGATAAGTTGCTTGAACCGATACATCATCTAAGCTAGTTGGATTAACCATAATTATGGTATGCCTAAATAACTATGAAGACCACCTATGTATTTCAACAATGTCTCTATTGAGTCCAACGATATGCCTAATGTTAAAGCTCTCTTATGGAATTCCTGAGTATAACTTTGAACACTTTGACCTTTTAATTGATGTAGTGTTTGCCAACTCATCATTGGTTGTTGCATATAAGCCAAAGGATAAAATTTCTTTTTAAAAGTAGAATCAAATTAATTCCAAGTTGAAATTATTTTACCATGCTTTTGGAGATCTTGTGTCTTGCCTTCCCACCATACAAGTGCAGTTCCTCCAAGTTGAAGGCTAGCAAGCTAGATCTTCTTCCTTTCTAAAACAACTTCTTGCACCCTGCAATATACTTCAATTTTCCTTATCCAATTATCAAGCTTTTCAACGTTAAGTTCTCCATCATAAATTGGCAAATAAAATTTTACATCGGATTTGATCAAAGAGGATTTCTTATTTTACTTCTTAGAAGGACTACATTTATGAGAAGAAGAGGATGATGATGATGATGATGATGATGGTGATGGAGGAGATGATGGAGGAAGCATTCCTCCCTTTCCCTTATCTTCTTGATCTTTAGGTGATGAAGTGCCTTCATCTTTGTTCTTCTTAAACTCATGATACATCTCTTCCGCCATTTCACGTATCGTCATGAAACTATCCAAGAATTGAGATTCTGATCCAAGTGGAGCTTCTTCTACCATCCTTCTTTGTGAAAAGACCCTTCCAATCTCTAGATTTTCCTCAACAAGTTCACGTTCACCTTGTCTGAGCCTCAACCTAGTACGCATTCAAATCTTCACACAAACTTGTCAAACATTAAAAACCTTGATGCTCTGATACCACTTGATCCGTTAATGAAAAAGGTATTATAGACTATGTATGAATTCACTTATGTTACTTAGTGCAACGGATCGAAAAGGTTGTGAATAACATAAGCACATAAGCAATTTGAAAAAAATTCAAACACATAAACACAACCAAATTTAATAAAGGAGTTCACTAGACTTTCTAGCTATATCCCCATGGTCCTTTCGCTTCTAGTGTTGGCCTCTTTATTTTGTCTTCAAAATGTTGTTATAGGTATGAGCTTGAAAACAGAGTCTCAAATAAGAAAATGGACATCACCACTACCTTCAGCTCAAAATTTTGAGTCAAACGAGTATAAAATCTACCATATGTGGCCACTGTGACCTCCAGACCCCCTAGAATGGTCCAAAGCCACCTCTGTCCCTGCAAGACCACCTTTTTGTTAACAAAAACCACCTTTGTGGCTGAAAAAACACCTCAAAAACTGTGCACGCTCCTTTGGTTGGACTGTACCTACAAAAATTGAAAATATATTTGCGACGCCTTATTAACAAGTATGTCTGGCTTGCCATATTGGCAAGAGGCTTGGCGTGAAGTCATTTATATAATGGGAGGTTGGCAAATCGAAACCTTCACCTGACACTCTGGCATTTTACATGGACCGTTGGTGGCATTTGAAAGGTTTGATATATATCATAATATATATTACGATATTATATATCGCATTTGATATGGTTTGATATCATATGTTAACACACATATTTCATAACTCATATTCTGATAAGGTGACCGACAGTCATGGTGTTGACCCCAACCTTTTGGCCCTTTTCCAGTGGCCATATCCCACAACCATTAATACAACCTCATCCCGTTTGATATCAAGTTGTTTCATAGCCTGTCCAGTGAGGGGTTCCATCCAAAATGTTTCTAGTCCGAGAGGTTAGCGATTCGATCCCCCTTGACCCCAAAATTTTGGGATTTCATGCCAACATTGGGTAAATCTAGGCTGCCATGTATCAGTCCCAGATTGGCCCATTCTGTCCAATCACATGCCTCCAAGTCCCTACACCTGCTGACATCATCCTAGATGGGTGGCATGTTCTTGAGATGCCACATGTTTTGCTGATATCATCCTATGTTGACCATTGACCTTGACTTTGACATATTGACTTTGACTTTTTGACTTTTTTGCCCTAGTTTTCTAGAAAATTTGATTGGCTCTAACTTCTCCATCCAAATTCAGATTTACGTGTTGTTTGCACTGTTGGAATCGTATTGATGAGTACTTCAACTTGATCCCACATTCATCTAAATTTGAGGACTTTAATTTGGAGGCAAAACTAGATCCATTTTGGATCATGTTCCTAGCCCTACATCTATTGTAAGCATCAACACTGGATAACCATGATCTTC
Source organism: Pinus taeda (assembly GCA_000404065.3). Taxonomy (NCBI): domain Eukaryota; kingdom Viridiplantae; phylum Streptophyta; class Pinopsida; order Pinales; family Pinaceae; genus Pinus; species Pinus taeda. The sequence continues at coordinate 166,982 of APFE031324502.1, read as the reverse complement.
CCAAGATGAGAGGATAGCCATTAAACTTGGTTTTGGGCTGGAGAAATACTATATCAATAGGATATTCCCAAGAGTCATTGGAGACCATAACATCTTCAACAACTCCCTCAGGAGCTACTTTGGATTTGTCTACAAGTTGCAGTACTATGGAAGTTTTCCTCAAAGCCCCTTAGAGATTTAGCTTTAGCATGGTCTCCTTAGTCATCACATTTACTGTAGCTGCAAGATAAATTAGTGTATTAGGGACTACAAGGCCATCAATGTGCACATCTACTACTAGGCTTCCATGGTCTAGATATTTCATGAAGATCATGCTCCCAAGCATCAAATCATATAGTTGACCAACAACTTTTATGGTGGGGGTGTCTCTTTTTCTTCTCTCATACTTTTTGAAACATTACTCCTTGATGAGCATATTATAGATGAGAACATATTTAATGGCCTGGAGAAGTATATTAACAGACAAAATTCTTTAATTCTACAAAAATTTCAACCTCTTCTGAGGTCTGATGGTTAGGGTGGATTAACCTCTCAAGAAAAGGAGGTGGATTGACTTGAGGAATACTCTCTTCCTTCTCTTCCTCAATCTCTTTAGGTGGAGAAGGTGAGTGTTTATCTGGAATCACTCTCCCAGACCAAAGGTTAATCTCCTAGATTTCCACAAAATATGTAGGATGGGATGTCTCTCCACTCTAAAACTATTGTGCTTTCTTGTTGTTCAGGCTTGGATTAGGTTGAGAGGGAATTTGAGGTTGCCTAGGTGGAGTAGGATGAATGAGTTGTGGTTTAGGTTGGGGTGGAGGAAGTAAAATAAGAGGTTGGTTGACTTGAGGTATCCACCCTTGCGATGGGTTGACCCATTGAGAATATTGGGGTGGATATGGCTAAAAAGAATGGTTGATAGGTTGAGCAAGATATGGAGGAGAATAAGGCTAGAAATAAGATGTGTACCAGGATGAATGAGTGGAAGATTACCAAGGTTGCAAAGGTGCATTCTTATTTGGATTATAATAAGAGTAGTGTACACCTATCATGCCTTGTTGACATAGCTGAGGTCCTTGAGGTATTCTTTAATTAATGAAACAAAGTTGCTGAGACTCGCCTTCTACCCCTTGGTATACAAATTTTAATCTTGGCAAAGAAGGGAATTCATCTGTTGCATGATTTTCTTCAAAAACAAGGTAGACTTCTATGTCATTCAATGCACATTCATTTCTAGGATGTATTTTGGTGCATCTATGGAAGAAACTAACTAGTATCGATACGAATAGGATCCTAGAAACTCTCTAAGTTTTCATGACTATTTCTAATTATGCTAAAAGATTCAAGTCCTAGAAAAGATCAAAGCTATCAGAAAGAATCCTCGTAACAGTTGCAGTTGCAGCCAGAGTGGAGCAACAAGGATCCTCAGTCGAGCGCTTAGACCGTTGGCACATGGTAACCCGCACCGGCGCAAACTAGCAAAACCGGAGGCCAAATCAAGAAACAGGACTAGCTTCTAATACTCGATTAGTGCTAAAGCACTAATCGCATATCGCAGGGCATTCCCCTTAGTGAAGGAAAACACCGAAGCACCCAGACTCGAAATCGCTATAAAATTTTGAAAAAGTAACGGTTTCAATTCTGTAGCGCGAGATTCCCCAAGCTGGTAGGATATCGGAAGGCTTTGAGGCGGTAAGAAATTTTGACTAAGTCCCGCCCGATGCCACACATTGAGTGACACACGTCTAGCAGATGAGAGAGAATACTACCCACATCGGATAGGTAAACACTGTGTGACATGTCCGCTCGATATGAAGGACGACCATAGGATTTGGGGGGCCCAAATCAACAACAAAGATGCGTCCTGATGACTGACCAGATTTGACAGGTCAAAAAGCAAGATGACAGGGGATTTGGAGTCTGACGAGGATGATGAGTTGGAAAATGATTTATGATTCGCAAGTGATCTTGAGGTAAACTGAATTAACGACCATTCAAAAATGATTCAAGGACTTTGACACCCAGTTCATTGGGAAACAGGTGGTCACCTCCCTGTGAGGCGTTACCCAGTGATGATGACGCAGAGTAGAGAAATTCGAACAGGCAGAGGTAAGGAAACCCGAAGGCCAAGAAGCGGAAATGAGTAGTCAAAGAACAAACTGGCTTTAAAGCCATGAACTGACAAAAGCAGAAAACAAACAACACAGAGAGGCATAGACAGAGATGCAAGAAGCTAATAGTAGAGAACAGAGAGTAGAAGCTGAGCTGACCTAAAGGCAACATCAAGCAAGACAAAGCCAAAGGGAGTCAGAGAGTCTGTGTACTCTATTGAATGCTTGAGAGGTTCAAGCAAACTCCTCAGCATAGGCCTGCCATACTACTATGACCCTCAGAGGTCAAGTTCTAGTAAGGAGAGTTTGTGCACTTTATTCCTACTGACTTCATTCTGTTTAAGTGAGTCTCAAATCAAGCTCACTATTGTAAAAACTCTGCTTGGAAACATAATAGAGAGGCCACAACTGAAAGGCTGGACCATGAGACATAGACCAGGAGCATTGGGTGAACTCCTTACTAAACTTGTTTTGTTTACATGTTTGACTGTTATGCTTTCTCTGATTTCCTCAGTGTCTATGTAATCTAGAAATCTTATCAATCCATTGCATAAGTAACATAGGCACATCCATTCACATGAGTTCGTAATACCTTTAATTCTTTGTCTTGGATAAATTCTAGGTCAAGTGGTATCAGAGCTATAGGTTACTAAGGTTAGACAAGCTTGTGCTGGATTTTTTTGTTGAGTGCTAACTAGATCAAAGCTTAAATTAGGAGAAGGAGAATTGGTTGAAACTAACCTGAAAATTGGAAGAGTCTATTCTAAGAGGAAAATTTCAGAAGAAAATCCCTTGGAATCGGACCCCCAGTTCATTGATAGTTTTATTACCCTGAGGTCCATGTTGGAGGAAATGTATAGTGACTTTAAGAAACATAGAGATGAAGATTCATCAAGCTCCAAACAAGACAAAGGAGTAGAAGAATCTCTCCTCCATGACCACTCTAAAGGCAAAGGGAAAGAAGGAAACTTTCTCACACCTCCTAATAGCCCTCAAAATAAAAAGAAGACATCTTTTATTAAATTAGATGTTAAATTTTATTTACCAATATATGATGGAGAGTTGAATGCAGAGAAGCTGGATAATTGGATCAAATAGATTGATGTTTATTGCAGAGTGTAGAGCATTGACTCAGAAAAGAGTAAGATTCAACTGGCCAGCCTATGCCTTGGAGGCACTGCCTTGGTATGGTGGGAAGGTAGGACACAAGATGACATGAAGAAACATGGTAAGATTCTTTCCATCTGGAGTGAATTTGTTTCTACAATTAAAAAGAAATTCTATCCACTAGCCTACATGAAACAAGCCATGATGAGCTGGCAAACTCTTCGACAAATAAAGGGAAAAGTGTACAAGGTTACACCCAAGAATTTAGTAAAATATCTTTGATTATAGGAATTTCTTTAGACTCACTTGAGACTCTGTTGAAGTATATAGGTAGTCTAAACAGCTACATGAGGCACATTATCCTCATGTTTAATCCCACTAGCATAGATGAGGTATCCGTTCAGGCTATGCATCTAGAAGATAGAGGTAAGAATGGGAACCCAGAAGTTGAGGGATCATCCCAACCCACTGCAAGAAAAAATAAGGAGAAAGGAAAATAGAAATGGAAAGAAAGGAAGATAAACACAGTATAGAAAAGCAAGTCTTCATGCATTCACTATAACAAGGATGGGCGTGATGATGAACACTGTTGGATTCTACACCCAGAGCTAAAACCTAAGAAGTTCAAGGGAAAGAAGAAGAAGACTGTTGCAGCTATTCAAAAGGATTTGGGGTCAGATTCAGGAGATGAAGCAAAAATCGCAGCCACAGGTATAAAAGGTAAAAATTCTGAAGCATCTACTAGTAATTCTACACAATCTATTGATAATGAAGAAAATGAGAGAATATGACATGAGATTTTTCATATTCAAGTTATTTTCAATCATCAAAAGATTTATACTTTATTTGATAGTGTCTCACAAGTAAATTTAATTTATGAAGAAATTATAAAGAAGTTGAGATTACTAACCACACCTCACAAGAAACCATATCCATTAGGTTGGCTATGTGATAAAGAAAAGCTACAAGTGACTAGATAATGTAAACTCAAGTTTTCTTTTGGGTCAACATTTGTAGATGAGGTTGAGTTAGATATAGTTCCTTTTGATATATGTGCAATTGTTTTAGGAACTCCTTACTTGTATGATAGAAAAGCTATTCTCTATAGAGCTGAGAACAAGCATCTACTCGTTAAATATGGAATCGAATATATTGTAAGAGCTCATAAGCTCAAGAATAATTATACTCTCATAAACTCAGGGCAAATGAAATGAATTGTAAATTCATGCTAATGATTTTTACTAATGGCTCTAAAGGAAAAGAAACCTGATAAAACCAATGTATTTGAGGGTTGTGATGCTAAACAACAAGCTGATTTAGAAAAAGTTGTTTCAGAATATGATGTATTGTTTCAAGAATGTAAAGATCTTCCACCCAAAAAGGAAATAGTGCATGATATTAATTTGTAGCAATATGCTCCATTGCCTAACATTGGAATGTACAGGTTGTCCACTTTAGAGAATGCAGAAATCAAGAAGCAGGAATAGGAGCTGCTCGAGAAGGGGTTCATCAGACCTAGCACATCACCATGTGGGTCTCCAATTGTTTTGGTGAAAAGGAAAGATGGCTCATGGAGAATGTGCATTGATTACCGAGCAATGAATAAGATAACGATAAAAAATCGGTATCCCCTTCCTCGCATAGATGATCTATTAGATCAGATGAAAGAAGTTGTTTATTTTTCCAAGTTAGACTTGCATAGTGGCTATCATCATGTTAGAGTTGCAGAGAAAGATGCATGGAAGACTACTTTCAAAACAAAGCAGGGATTATATGAGTGGTTGGTTATGCCTTTTGGCTTAACTAATGCTCCTGCTAATTTCATGAGAGTAATGAATGATGTACTCAGACCTTTTATTAATGATTTTTTTATTGTATATCTAGATGACATTCTTATATTTAGCAAAATGTGGGAAGAGAATTTAAAGCATGTTAAGCAGACACTATATGTTTTGGAAAGGGAAAAAAATTATTTTGAACTCTCAAAATGTGGATTTGGAAAAACATCTTTGAATTATTTGGGACATATAGTAGGGGGTGGTGAATTGAAGATAGATCCCTCTAAGGTTGTAGTGATTGTAAACTGGCCTAAACCCAAATCTACTACAGAAGTTAGAAGCTTCTTAGGAGTAGCACAATATTGGGGAAAGTTTATTTCTAACTTTTCCTTAATTGTAGCTCCTTTACATGCTTTAACAAGATTGAACAAGGTGTTTTAGTGGGGAGGCAAATAGCAGAAATCCTTCGACACCTTGAAAGAAAAGATTAGTACAGCACCAGTACTAGCACTACCCGATCTTCAAAGAGCATTTGAGATTGAAACAGATGCCAGTGACTATGCCATGGGAGCAGTGTTGATGCAGCACAGTAAACCCATATGTTATCATTCTCAGACATTTAATTTTGTAGTAGTTAACTATCCCACATATGATAAATACTTGTATGCATTAGTACAGAGTGTGAAAAAGCAGAAACATTACTTAATAGGAAAAGAGATAGTTATACATATTGATCATCAACCACTTCAATATCTACACTCACAAACTAAGTTGCAGCAATCAAGACACTATAGATGGATGGGTTTTCTACAACATTTTCATTTAGTCATCAGATATAAAAAGGGCATACACAATAAAGTTGTAGATATGTTATCTAGACCAATTATGAATGCATCTACTATACTTAAGCATAATTCAGTATTGCATGAGAGCTGCATTAAACAATATGCTCAAGATATAGATTTTAAAGATGCATATGCAACTTTAAGTGAAGGCAAACGAGTAGAAGAAATGGATTATCATGTTAAGGACAACCTCTTGTATCATTTTGGGAAGCTATGCATTCCAAAAACTAAAAGAGTAATGATAATTCGAGAAGCACACACTTCTCTAATATCAGGTCACTTTGGTGTAAGTAAAACAGTTGCACAACTACAAAGATTTTGTTATTGGCCAAAAATGAATGAGACAGTTTCTAGATATGTAAGAGAGTGTACCATGTGTGCTAAAAGCAAGCCAAACAATAGAAAACTAGGCTTGTACACTCCACCACCAGTTCCTTCTCATCCTTGGGAAAGTGTTTCCATGGACTTTGTGGGACGACAGCCTAAATCTAGGAAAGATCATGACTATTTATATGATATGGTGGATAGGATCAGCAAAATGTGTATTTTAATACCTTGTAACAAACGGATTACAGCTGAACAAAATACAAAGGTGTTCTTTCAACATGTATGGGTTCATTTTTGATTACCCACTTCCACAATATCTGATCAAGATACCCGATTTGTTGGGAAATTTTGGTCAAGTTTGTGGGAATGGATGGACACTAGGTTGAAGAAGAGCACAAATTTTCACCCACAAACAGATGGCCAAACAGAAGTGTTCAACAAGACAGTGATCCAGTTTCTTAGAGGCTATTGCAACAAACATACCAAACTTTGAGATGAACATTTACGTTATGTGCAGCATGCTTACAACCGAGCTAAACATTCTTCTACATAGATATCTCCTTTTGAGACCTGTTTTGGTTTCACACCAAGGTCTCCATTGGATTTTGTCTTTGGTAAAGACATAGCAGTTGCTGGACATAGTGATGTGGACAAGGCAACCAAGTCCATTGAACAAATCCAAGAGATTCACTAGGCAGTATAGGAATAGTTGGAAAAGAGACAAGCCAAGTATAAGGCAAGGCATGATAGTCATCAGATGGATCATAGTTTCCAAGCTAGTGACCAAGTCTGGTTGTATAACAGCAAAGACAGAATGCAAGGTGAAGGTACGAAGCTGAAGCCAATAAGGTATGGACCTTTCAAGATACTTGAGAAAATTGGTGAGAATGCTTGATGCGGGAGCAACCAGCAATAAATCAGAGCAAAGCGGATGTGGACTAGCGGAGCTGAACGAAGGAAGAAAAACAGAGGAAAGTCTGTTTTATAGCAGAAAAACAGAGTTAAAGCGGATAAGTTTTAAACCAGATTTAAAGTGGCTTTAAAGCAGATAAGGGATACTTATCTGTCATGCATGCGCCTTAGTTGGATAAAAACAAGGATAGGATCAATCCTTCCAATCTAACACTTCTTTTATATATATGTGTAGTGTGATAGGGTGTGATATATCTGATTTGTGAGGAAGATTGTGAGTGAGCAAAATGTAACTAAGTGTGAACTCGTTTCTAAGGCTGAAATGCCTTAGCTGTAACCGTGTTGTGTTAATTCATATTATAATATATGTGTGTTGTGTTAATGGCGTGTCTGTGTTTATGTGTGTTTTGACTCTGTCTCGTATATATAAGTGAACGGTTCAGATCCAATTTGTAATGGCACTTATAATAGCTTGAATGCCTGATCCATTTGAGCTGTGGAAAGATCGACGCATGTTGAGATCGATTGAGTAGTTGTTGTAGTATTAAATTTTTGTTTGCCGTAATGGTTGTTCAAATTTGAAATTGAATCTACAAGTTTGTATTTGTCATGTCGGCGTGGGAACCCTGAACGCTGTCATCAGAAGGTGTGATCTTCATAATGAATGCATTGTTGAATTGTTAATTGAATGCTGTCTATATTAATTTGTGGTGGCTCGAGTGAAAACGAGAGAAGGATTGTATGTTGTATAATTTCAAAGATAAGTGACATGCGTTCATTGAACCCATGGAACATGTTAACACAATAACCTATTGCTGTGTTGGTAAATCGATTGATGGCTAAGTGCATGGCACAATCGACCTGTTGAGACGTGGAACCAGAATTGAATCTAGTAATTGGGAATCGAAGTTAATCAAGTCACAGAGTTTTGTTTTGATATTAAACGCAAAGTTCGGTCTATTGTAGTAGATTTTTAAATGACTGGACAATCCATCCATTGGCAACAAAACAAAGATCAATTGAGTTGCAACAATGATTAAGGGATGCCCGATTGTAATGAAGATCCACGGTTGTAAATTAAAGAGTTTATCGGCATCAAAATATTGCCGCGGCAACACCGCAGGTATGATGTGGCTCCAATGCTTGTGTAAGCCGACTTAAAGGCTTCATGCCTAAAACCGCTTCCGATTAGGCTTTGTGGGCCATAACCAACAGGCCTCAGGATCATTTTATTTGGGAATTGGGATTTTGGATTAACCCCCAAATTCTCATCCCATCGATGCTTTTCACCTTGATCTACCAGCGTACATGCACATCTAGTCAATTTTTAATGCAGACAACTTGAGACTATTTTAACCTTCATTAATTGAAGATCTCGAAGAGCATAGTCAATTGCCTTCTATTGATGATATGTTACCTAAATATCTTAATGAGTTGCAGGAAGATACAGTTCTGGACAGGAAGGTAAGAACTACACGCAGAGGGGATGTTGAATACCTTAGGATCAAACTCAAAGGTTCAAAGCAAAGTAGTGTGAAATGGATAGAAATTGAACAAGCGAGGAAGCACTACCCTCACTTGATTGATGCTTGAAAGGAAGCCAACTTTTGGTGGTCCAAAATCTTTTTTAGTGGGAAGGTCATGATATTGGATCCTAAAAACTCTCTAAGTTTTCATGATTGTTTCAAATTATGCTAAAAGATTCAATTCCTAGAAAAGATCAAAGCTATCAGAAGGAATCCTTGTAACAGTTGCAATTGCAGCCAGAGCGAAGCAACGAGGACCCTCGGTCAAGTGCACAGACCATTGGCCCATGGTAATGTGCACTGGCACAAACTAGCAAAACCGGAGGCCAAATCAAGAAACAAGTGTGGTTTTTGATACACAATTAGCACTAATGACATATTACAGGGTGTCCCCCCAGTGATGGAAAGCCCCAAAGCATCGGACCCAAAATCACTATAAAATTCAGAAAGAGTAATTATTTCAATTCCGTAGAGCGGGATTCCCTAAGCTAGCAATATATCCGAAGGCTTCAAGGTGATAAGAAGTTTTGACTGACTCCCTCCTGATGCCACAAATCAAGTGACACGCATCCGGTGGATGAGAGAGAAAACTGCCTGCATCATATGGGTAAACACTGTGCGACTTGTCTACCCGATATGAACGATGATCGTAGGATATGGGGGGCCTAGATCAACACAGACATGTGTCCCGATGACTGACCAGATTTGACGAGTCAAAAAGAAAGATGACAAGGGATTTGAAGTCTAATGTGGATGATGAGTTGGCAAACAATTCTTGACTCGCGAGAGATCTTGAGGCAAACGGAATTAACGGCCATTCAAAATGATTCAAGGAATCTGACACCTAGTTCATTGGGAAACAGGTGGCCACCTCCCTGCGAGGCATTACCTAGTGATGATGACGCAAAGTAGAGGAATTTGAATGGACAGAGATAAGGAAACCCGAAGGCCGAGAAGCAAAAACGAGTAGTCAAAGAATAGACTGGCTTTATAGCCATGAACTAACAGAAGCGAAGAACAGACAACATAGAGAGGCACACACAGATATGCAAGAAGCTAATAGCAGAGAATAGAGAATAGGAGCCGAGCTTACCTGAAGCCAGCATCAAGCTAGATAGAGCCAGAGGGAGTCAGAGAGTCTATGTACTCCATTGAAGGCTTGAGAGGTTCAGGCAAACTCCTCGGCATAGGCCTATCATACTATTGTGACCCTCAGAGGTCGAGTTCCGATAAGGAGAGTCTATGTACTCTATTCCTACTAACTTCATTATGTTTAAGTGAGTCTCGAATCGAGCTCACTATTGTAAAATCTCTGCTTGAAAACATAATAGGGAGGCCACCACTGAAAGGCTAGACCAAGAGATGTAGCCAAGGAACATTAGGTGAACTCCTTACTAAACTTGTTTTGTTTACATGTTTGATTGTAATGTTTTCTCTGAATGCCTCAGTGTCTATGTATTCTAGCAATCTTATTGATTCGTTTCATAAGTAACATAGGCACATCCATGCACATGAGTTTGTAATACCTTTAATTATTTGTCCTCGATAAATTCCAAATCAAGTACCCTTTCTGTTGCCTCTTGATTTACCTTGATTTGTATGCTATCCATTTGTAATGCAAATTTATGCAACATTTCACTCTTGAAATTCTCCAACATGTTACCTCTCTCATTCTTGATGGATGTTGTGGAGGGAGAGGAACTGACCAAGCCTTCACTAACCCTACCCTTCTTCCTGGTAGCCCTATAGTGATTCTTGAATATATTTTTGATGTCATCATAAGATAAATGATAGATATCTCCTCCAGATAGCATATTGAGTGTTTACAAAATATCCTCCCTAATCCCTCTAAGAGGAACTAGCTTGAGTGACTCAGGATCAATGGTATAGTTTTCCCTCCTATAACTGAGTTGAAATCTCTCCTCATACTCATGTAGGGATTCATCAGGTCCAAGAGTCATCCTAAATATTTCTTCCTTGGTTTCTTTGGACCTACAGTAGTCTGTGTACTTCCTATTAAAGGCGTGTTGCATTTAGTCCCAGGTAGTGATCCTACCCCCAGGAAACCCCATAAATTAGTGCAAGGCTGCGTCCTAAAGGGTAAAGTGGAATAACTTCAGCTTCTACTCATCAAAGGCATAGTCATAAGTCATACCAAAAAAAAAAATCAAACATGAAGGTGTCAGGATCCTCAACAGTTAAGCCATAGAAGTGTGGAAGGGAAGTAGGGCATATATTCTTCATTCTAGCCTGTCCATTGGTCTCCCTAATAGTTAAAATCTCATGGTCTCTATTTTCAACCATAGTTTGGGTAGATGAAGTGGGTTCCTCTTCTTTCTCAATAGGTTCTTCAAAAATTTCAGGTTGCTCGCCTAGAGTGTCTTCCAACTCCTTTACAGTCAAAGAGGGAAGCTCACAGTCACAAAAGAAGAGTAAAGGTTGACTATTTGAGGGTGTGGGTGATTTTGTTAAGAATTCTCCTTCATTATCCCTACTCTTATAAGGCATGAACTAATTTTTTTTTCACTTTTTCAAAAACTGTATGCAAAATAGGAAACTATGTTAAGCAAAAACAACATCTACTTAGACACCTCCTTGGAAACAATGCCAAAAAGTGGTGAGCCTTGGTATTGCACCAAGAATGTTGCAACTCCTAAGGGCCCCTTAACTCAAATTATCAATCCAGGGTTCGTGCAAACATAGAGGTGACATTGGCACAATAGATTTGATTCCACTCATGCCACCCTCAGTTATGACATTAGATCAAAAGTGCTCAGAGACCATCCCTCCTATTGAATTAGAATGAAAGATTTTTTATGAAGGTACAATTGAAAAATACTTCTAACTATGAAAGTGGAACCATTTACTCAATGTGTAGATGCTTAATTGTTAACACCTAATCCTTGTGATTGGGTGAATATATGTAAATAAATAAATAAGAAATATGAACAATCATCGGCAGATGAACTGAAAAATCTCTCCCTCATGTATATAATGAAGACCTACCTGATGGAATGAAACACACGAATCATTTTTTCCTTATGGAGTTACTCCCTGGCCTGACATGGTATTAGAGCCAGCTCCTTCTTTTTTTAGCTTTTATGTCCCTTGTAACTCCCTAGTCTGCTCTCCATATAGAAGCGTTGCTCCTCCATACAATTAGCTGCACATATAATTCATAGCCTAACACTGCCTGCGCTCTTTAGCTCTCTGGAATATCCATAAACATTTTCTGCCATATTGTTCAATGAAATCAAAGCGCATTAAGTCCATAAACGTTTTCTGCCATAACATTTTTTGCCGTACTTATTCCACTGAAAGCTATCGCCTCTGTCATTATCGTGAACTCATACAGTTCATTTGAGGAACGTTGGTGCATGAATCGAGATGCCGCCATCACTAAAATCCATCGCCTCAGCCAAGGTTCTAACTATTCAGGTAAGGGTTCTTTTCTTGGGTAATCTTTACACTTTCGAATCAATGCTCAATATAAACATTATTTCATGTTTGTCACACATACGCTACTCCAGTATTTTTTAACGCTGGACTGAGAGAACACTGCTAACCAACAACAACTACAACGTTGAAGACCAACCAAGGTGAGTTGAAGGAATTCAAGGTTGAAACTCCTATAGTTGTGGAGGAATGCAGTGCCTTATGGGATAAATTACAGCCCGACAGCAGTCTTGTTGTCGATCTGGATGCCTACATTTTGGAATTGGTGGTGAGCTTCCTCCAGTTCAGGAAAATGATAAGAGACCAATTTCTGGGTGATGATTTAGTGAACAGACTGGCCTGGAAACGATATTGAACTTGTATCTCAATATGTTGCCTTGATTAATAAGAAATGTCACATGAAGAAGAAGGATATTCGAAAGTTTTTGGATGGTATATATGTGAGTGAGAAAGCCACTATTGAAGATTGAAGGCTGTGCTCTCCCATCAGACAACAAATTTTCTCCATCCCTTTTAAAGATGCGAAGTAGTGCATTTTCTTAGGGTAGAAAACTGAGCTTTATTTCAGGGTTTTGCTAATCTAAACACATAAAATTCATGTGTTTTTTTGTGTTTGAGATGATATCATTATCGTTGGCATATACTTTGAAGTTTTTTGGTATATACGTTGAAGACTTTTGGACATGTAAAATGTGTACTCTTAACTCTGTTTAACACATGGAATTGTATTGAGCCCCTAATTTTTGGTATGCTGAATGCATGCTATTGGCATCCATATTGGTATATAAGGAAGAGATTTGAAATCTTTTGAGAATGCTCTTTTGAGTACAATTTTACTGTATATTAGCAGAAGTATTTTTCTATCAGCAGAAATAATTCTTTTTACAGAATACATTCAATCATATCCATGGTGGGAATAGTTCTCACTAGCAAGGAAAACTATCCTGGATGGTCCTGGATGATAAAACACACCCTCATTTTCAATCAGTTGTGGAAAGGAGTGTGTGTCGGAGACGGAGACAATGAACCAATATAGCCTACCTTAGAGAAAGAGCTCATCATTTGGGAAAACAAGAATAGCAAAGCTTATGCATTAATCGTAGCATCTGTAAATGAAGAGGTGAGTCACCATAGTTCATCATATTCAACTGCCTTTGAAGCCTTACAAAAGCTGAGAGAACTTTATGACTCACATTTTTCACTTGAAGTTGTTCAACTCATGATTAAACTCTTCACTCTTGAACTGCAATATAATGATCCTCTTGCTCTTGCATCTGAAGTAAAGTCTATAATGCATGATATCAAATCCACTAAGGTTGAGTTAGATATTCCTCTTATCGCTTTTCTCAAGGAACTTTATCCTACTTACTCCAATTATCTTGAGTCATTGCAAGCAAATGGAAATCTCAAAGATATACCCTTTGACTCTCTTGTGAAAAAGTTTGCTAAAGGAGAGAAAGCTTTTGGAAAGAAGACAAACCCTGAATCTTCTGAAGAGGCTATGTGCCTTACTCATAAAGAAAAGCATCCTGCTCAATATTCTACAAGAGGAAGAGGTGGTCGAAGAGGAAGAGGAAGATATTTCAGAGGTAGAGGGCACAAACATTCTCAAGGAGAAAAGGCAGATTTGCACTGCATACGCTGCAAAAGAAATGGATCACATGATGCCTCTACATGCAAGCTACCATGGGACAAAATTGAGAAGAAAAGAAACCAACAGAAAGGTAAAACTAATGACACAGACAAAGGTAAAGCACTTGAATCCTCTCACTATGTTGTCGCACAACATAACATTGGAGTAAATGAAGATTTATTTAATGCTTCACTTGATTCTTGGAAAAATGATTGGTTGCTTGATTCAGGAGCAACCTGCCACATGGCTCATAGAAAAGATCTTTTTGAATATTTCATTGACAATGTTGATGGAGCAGTATACTTTGCAGACCAATAAAAAATCAAACCATCATGGCTTGCCACAATCAAGCTTAAACTGCCTGGTCTTCCAAACTTTCTTCTGCATCATGTTCTATATCTCCCACAGCTCAAGAGAAACTTGTTGTCCTTGCTCCACATCCACCAGCAAGGTCACTCCATTCACATGTTTGATGGCAAGCTTGAGGTAAGAAAAGCATCTGACCACTCACTTGTCATGAGGGGAATAGAAGAAGAAAGGCTTCTCAAGCTGCAAGGAACCTCTGCTCCTGCACAACATTTCTCATACAATTTTCATCACGAAGAAGGTACACTTCCATCAAGTTTATTATGGCATGCTAGATTTGGACATTTGAACTATGACAGTCTCCGCTTGTTGAAGAAAAATGGTGTTGCTAGTTTTCCTACAATTCCTAGGAAACTTAAGCAATGTGATGCTTGCACTCAAGGAAAGCATAGCAAACAATCTTTTCATGATTCACATTCAAGAGCACATAGAAAAATTGAACTCATTCATTCAGATTTATGTGGTCCAATGCATGTTCCTTCTGCAAATGGAAATAAATATATCATGACATTTATTGATGACTACACTAGAATGTGTTGGGTTTATTTATTGAAGAACAAATCTCATGCTTTTAAAACATTCAAGAATTTTTGTAAATGGATTGAAAATGATGCACAATCTTATATTGGGTCTATTCGCACTGATAATAGAAAAGAATACACATCAAAAGAATTTGAAAACTATCTTCACCAACATGGGATCAAACATCAAACAACTGTGCCTTATAATCCCTAACAGAATGGTGTAGCTGAAAGAATGAATAGAACAATCTTAGATATGGTACGATCCATGCTCTTCTTAAAAAATGTAAAGATAATGTTTTGGGCTGATGCTATTCTATGTGCTGCATATATAAAGAATAGATGTCCATCTAATGCTATAAGAAACAAGACCCCATATGAAATGTGGTATGGATATGTTCCTTCGGTAAAACATCTCAGGGTCTTTGGTTCCACCTGTTATGCTTTGATACCAAAGATACATAGAAACAAACTTGGTGCTAGAAGTCGTAAGTGTATCTTTCTAGGGTATTCAAACACCTCCAAAGCATACTGCCTCTATGATGAAGTAAATAAGAACTTTGTTGTATCTAAAGATGTAATTTTTCTTGAATCATCCAAAACTGACAGTGTTGTTGAGTGGCAACTTAATCGCTTGGATAGATTTGCAAAATAAAAATCATTTCAAGAATTTGATAATCAAATTCCACATCATGAAGGGGGGATTCCTATACTAGATCAACATGTGGAATCTTCTTCTGAAGAACACTCTCCCCTACATGAAACTCCAACAACAGATGATGCTTTAAGTGATGTGATTGATAGAATTGGGAGACTCAATCTTGATTCAGTCCCAACTCAATCAAAAATGTAGCCTAGACCATATGAAAAAGGCCCCCCAAAGTGGCTGACAAAGACAATTGAAAGTGTTCATTCTGATGAGGTTGGAAAGACAGGAACTAGAAATTCAAACTGGTAAAATGGAGGTGATGTGGATGACTCTAATTCACCTATTGATATGGATGTTTCTTATGATTGTGAATTGAACTTGTCTACAGATTTTGAACCAAATTCCTTCAAAGAAGCTGCTTCTCATGATGAATGGAAAGAAGCGATGCAAAAGGAGTATGATGCCCTCATAAAGAACGTCACTTGGAAGCTGGTTGATCCTCCATTAGGAACCAAACCAATTGGCTGCAAGTGGGTCTACAAGAACAAGTATAAAACTGATGGCTTACTTGACAAGCACAAAGCTAGGCTTGTGGCAAAAGGTTTGCCACAGCAAAATGGGCTACCATCTGGACACTCTTCGCACTAGCAGCTCAAAACGATTGGAAAGTCCACCAAATGGATGTAAAAAATGCTTTCATAAATGGAGATCTAAAAGAGAATTTTTTTATGTCCCAACCTGAAGGATTTGCTATGAAAGGACATGAACATAAAGTATGCAAACTGGTGAAGTCCTTGTATGGCCTCAAAGAAGCAGCATGAGCCTGGTATGAAAAACTAACTAAGAATCTTCTGAAACTCAATTTCAAAAATTATGATCTTAATGATGCAACTTTATTTGTCAAGAAACTTGGCAAAACAGTTGTATATCTTGTGGTATACGTAGATGATCTTTTGATTACAGGGAACAATGAAAGTTACATTGCATCCATAAAGAAGGAATTGGGGAAAAGTTTTGAAATGACTAATTTGGGCTATGTTCATTACTATCTTAGCATTGAAGTAACCCAACATCCGAAGTCCATATTTATTTCTCAAAAGAAATACATTGGAGATCTGTTGAACAGGTTTGGCATGACAAAGCGCAATCCTCTTACTACTCCAATGGAACAAAACTTAAAGCTCACATCTATTGAAGAAAAAGAATTTGAGGATGCAACAAAGTATAAAAAACTTGTACGAAGTCTCAACTACCTAACTACTACCAGACCAGACATTTCATTTGCTGTTGGAATCCTCTCCAGGTTTATGCAAAAGCCTTGTGAAGGACATTCATCTACTACAAAAAGTGTTCTAAGGTACTTGAAGGGAACTCAAGACTTTGGAATCAAGTATACACAAGTGGATGACTTCATCTTGATTGGATACTCTGATTCAGACTTCGATGGAGATAAAGAAACTAGGGTATCTACTTCAGGATATGCTACGAGTCTTGGATCAGGAGCTGTCTCCTGGAGATCACGCAAACAATCAGTTCCAGCAGATTCCACAATAGAAGTAGAATACATGGCAGTGGCTGAAGCAACAAAAGAAATTGTGTGGCTCAGAAAAATTCTTGAATATTTCCAGGTAGAACAAGTACAATCAACTCCACTCATGATTGACAATACCTCTGCAATAAATTTGGCTAAGAACCCAAAGTTCCATGATCGAACGAAGCATATCAATACTAAATATCATTTGATTCGATATCATGTTGAAGCCAAAACAATCCATCTCCATCATTGTTCCACAAATGAGAAAATTGCAGACATTTTCACCAAAGCGCTTGGAAGAGAAAAGCTTGAAAAATTCAAAATGATGCTTGGACTCACCAACATCCCTTCAGATTAAGGGGGGGAATGTTGACACCTAATCCTTGTGATTGGGTGAATATATGTAAATAAATAAATAAGAAATATGAACAGTCATCAGGAGATGAACTAAACAGTCTCTCCCTCATGTATATAATGAAGACCTACCTGATGGAATGAAACACACGAATCATTTTTGCCTTATTGAGTTACTGCCTGGCCTGACATTAATTAATCAATTCATGAATGAACAAGGGCTAATCTACTTGTAGAAAGAAATATATTTTGTCTTGCAAAATCCATCAAACTACCAAATATACTTGCAGAAGGGAAGCTATTTTACCTTGCATAATTCATCAAACTACCAATCATAATTGCATGTATCATCTATCTAGCTCACACTTGCTTGAAAATCAATAGCCTACTTGCATCATACTTGTGATAAAAATACTAATTCTACTCTATTTTACAGTCAATAAAAGGAATGGTTGGAGTGGCCTAAGAGCTTCCCCTGATCATCAAATCATAGTGAGGGGTCATTATTCATCTTGAATGAGTCAAAGTTGTAGCGGCGACAAAAATTGATGAAAGAAAGTGGTGCTATAGACTTGCTATATGTGGCTGCTATAAGAGGGCCTGTAATGCTACAAGAGGGGTTCCGAGTGGCTTTTGAGGGTGATAATGATGTTTTGAGGATATGGAGAGATGGATGGAGGTTGTGGAAAATGATGGGAGGTTGGGTTGAGCCCCTAGCTAAGCTCAGGACTTCTTAGAGGCATGTTTTCCACCAGGATGAGTGCTCAGAGTATGATTAGGCAAAATGACTTATGCTAACAGGTTTTTGGGACATAATTGAAGGTTGAAAGAGAAGATGAAGGAGTTCAATATGGAAGTGGTAAAGGTGTCCTTCCCTACAAATCAGTACAACCCTGTAATCGATCACATGCATATATCCCTTGATCATTAACAAAATGAGATAACCTATGATGTAAAAATTGAATTTAAATATCTCTTTTATGCCATAAAACTAATCCAATCACTAAACTAAATTCTAAGCTACAGAAAGCAAATGTAAAACAAAACAATAATAATTAATATATTTCCCAAAAATCATGAACATAATATTTTTAGACTATTATTTTGAATCCTTCCACTCATTCTCCCACAAGAGAGGTGATGTAGAGGCTTGCAACCGCGATATTTTATAGATTAATCTCTACTGAAATGAAAGAAACAATGAACTACTTGGAATCAAGAAGAAACATAAGTACAAAAAGAGGGACCAAAGCCTTTGGGTTGGGCCCAAAACCAAGGGTCTTAGCCCTTTGAAACTAACTCTGATGTAGCTTAAAATCCAACTTCTCATTATTGAAAATTGCAAGTCTCATACATCACATAAAAGATCAAAGTAACAACTTCAAGCTTCAAGATCAATAGCTACACCTATCTAAACAAAAACATTGAATCTAAATTATCTTTTCTTCCTATTATTTATACAAAATGGTAGTTGATAGCAACTCCCTTGAAAGTGGGAGTCATTCCCCCTTGATCTAAAAAATGGCGGATCTTGTCCTTCTTGGACTAAGAGTCACTTAGCTGCCAATGAATTTGAACTGGTGAGAGAGCACACTGTGATCCCAATCTAAGTTAGGGAGTTAAGGAGGTGGATAAACCCCCTGGATTCTCTCCTAGTCGTCTCCATCAAGCCCCTACATAGTAATAGCTTAAAAGATGTTTATTTTTTTATCCAAGTGGATGTTGATGGCCATCTACCTCTTCCACTGGGAACCCCACCATTGTCTATGTCAGTTTTTTAGTTTCCTTAATTGTAGCACAATTTACTATTTTTGGCAGTTTTTTAGGTCCTTAACTTCTAGAGTCGTTTTGAGGCCCTAAATGGCATTTTTTGGGAAAATTGTGGCCAAAGTAGCAAGTACCATAGTGTTGACTAGTCGAAAGTTGTATTCCTCAGATAGATATTTCTAACGAGGTATTGTGTGCATCAAACGAAGATCACATGCCAAAGTTATGACCCTAGGAACTTGATGTACCAATTTACTAAAATAGGGCCCATAGTTTTGGTGCTTCATCTCCTAGGCTGAGGATTTTTTATGTTTAGAGTTTTCGATTATTTCTTAATAACAACTAGGCCTCCGAGCCTCATTGTGACATAGTTTAGAGGCATGTAGCCACTAGATCTCTTCTTAGAGATAAGCTACCATTGCTCGAGCTAGTCTTATTTCCATTCTATTTGTAATCATATTTCAATATTTGATATAAATGGAATGAAGTGTTATTTCCATTGCATCTTTGCATTTATGGTTATATTTGTAATTTGTTGTGTTCCTATTTAAATTCATATCAGTTTTTCCATATTTAAATGACATTAGGCCACATACTATGACAAACACCTTTTACTCCTCTTACTAAGCATAATATAACAAAAAATATGAATTAATGTGAGAGAGGGATAGTTCTAAGGCTAGAGGATGGCATAATTATCTTCGAAATATACCTATTGATGGGACTCATCATAGTATCTGAGAATTCGTTCTATGGTCTTGGTCTTTAAGCCTATTCACATATTGGCCTTGCATCATCCTTGCCAATACATCTTGGCTGGGCTATCTTCTTCCTATTCGTGTTGATTTTGGTCATTTCCCTATGTTTTGGTCCTTTTCGCTTTCTCTATCTCACCTGTTTCCCTACAGGTGTACGCCTTTCATACTTTAAAATCTTATGCCTCCCCTCTATTGACCCTTTTCCACATGTTCCTATTTGGCCTCACCTCGATGCCTTGTCAACACACCAAGAATGGGCACACTAGGGAAATACATGTATGCACCATCACTTGGAGGAAGCCACTACCCAATTTCGTGAGCTCATGTTGGGCCCCATCTAGGATCAACTCACTTGCGCTAAAGGGGAGGGAACCCATCAACTCTTAGACAAAGAGGTATTTTCCAACACCGAAGACTAGGTATTGGATATTGGGCGTACTCAAGGCCACTTCAGCTAGTACATGTGTGCAATATATTCATATTGGCACAAGAAATTCCTCCTTTGTAGAACCTTAGTGGACAAGCATGAGCATTCAGATGACCTTCTGCACTTGATTGATCACCAACATCACCACATGAAAGCGTTGGAACAAAGGATGTAATGCATAGAGCAACACCTTATCATCCCACCTGCAACCAAAGGCATCCCAAGCATAAACAAAGAAACAATCCATGTTGCATCCATAGATTATGATCCTTCCTCTTAATTTTATATTATGTTTCTAGTCTACCTGGTTCTAGTTCTTACTATTCACTTCCAAGACGAGATAAGCCCACTTTTTAGCTTTTTAATATTTATTTATGGTTCTCTTAGTACTTTTTCATCTTATGTCTATCCACAAAATGTTAAATTTTAGCTTTGGTTTGGTCTTTCAAATAAAAAACTATGCTAAGATTTTCACAATTCTCATATATACTCCAATGTTTAAAAAGAAATATAATTTAGCCCAATAAAATATAATCATCATTATTATATTAAGAAAACTTCATGTGATAGTGAATATTTCTAGAAATTGAAATTAAATATATATAAAGTTATAAACCAATATATATTTTTAAATTCACTAGAAAGATTTTATATAACATTTATTTGGTATCAAAATAATATGCTAAATATATAAATGATATAGAAACCAAATACTTAGAGTTCCAAATAGAATATTGCTATTAATTTTGTTATTGTTGGACTAATTGAGAGTACCATGTAACGAGGTTGGGGATTCATTCGTTATAGCATGAACTAGCAAAACAAAGCCTGTGGAAACTTTGGGTTTTATGATACCGAAAGGGAAAGAATGAATGTAGTAAGGTGATGCATTATCTAAAGTGACATTGAAAGCAAACTTCAAACTTTTATTATTCGAAGTGGTGCTAACTATTACCAATGAAATGCGTTCTTTGTTCTTCTTGAATGAACTTAAAAACATCCAATCACTTTGTGCATCCAATAACAATGAAACCAACCTAAGAAGAAGAATTATAAGAATCCCCACAGTTCCTTTCACATTTCTTTCTCTTAGCTTCGAGATTTTAAAGTTCTTTAAGAAAGCAATAGAGGAAAGAGTGGTGGGACAAGGTAATAGTACGTTTTGCAGCCCAATTTTCTTTGGAACAATGTCTTTAGAGCTATGGATATTAACACTTTGCAAATGTGTCATTTTCATCTAGATTCACGTACAATGACTAGGGAAATTGGAAGGAAAGCATAGAGTTGCAACACCTCCATTTTGCATTAAATTGATAAAACTATCAAAGGATTAAGACAAGCACCCCATTATTACGTCTTACAATTTTGTTTTTGAATAATTAGGAGCATGGCATCATAGTGCTTTTAGTGTTCAATGTAACCGTATCTTGTAGAACTTCCCGTAGAGGTGGTTAGATGTCTATAATATATGTAACATGCATAGAGTACAGATCTTTTGGCAACTCTCACATAACTAAAATCTGTTATCTAGTGAATGAATTGACAAAGATAAAGTCTCGGTACGTTGTTAATGCTTTATTGTTAGAAAAACACAAAACCCATAAAAAAAAATAAGTTAACGTAAGTTTATAATTACGCACCAAACCTATTATCTTTTATTGTTTTAACATTATTAGTAATATTCAAAATAACATAAATGAGTTTTTAAATCAATTAGATGTAAACCTTTTTCTATTCAAAATCGGCAGATATCTAATTTATTTTATGCTCGCTACCAACCTTACAGGAAAGATCTCGTATCCAATTTATTTTATCATTATTATGTTTATATTGCAATGAACTTTGACACATCGCTCAATCTACTGTTGAAGGTCATTCGTAAATTCAAAGAAATTTGAAGCAATTAATAAGCAAAATCTCAAAACCAATCATAGATGAGAAAGGGCGTGTGAATGAACGAGTTGATAAGTGCATCCAATAAGAATGAAACCAACCTAAGAAGAAGAATTATAAGAATCCCCAGAGTTCCTTTCACATTTCTTCCTCTTAGGTTCGAGAGTTTAAAGTTCTTTAAGAAAGCAATAAAGGAAAGAGTGGTGGGACAAGGTAATGGTACGTTTTGCAGCCCAATTTTCTTTGGAACAATGTCTTTAGAGCTATGGATATTAACACTTTGCAAATCTGTCATTTTCATCTAGATTCACGTACAATGACTAGGGAAATTGGAAGGAAAGCATAGAGTTGCAACACCTCCATTTTGCATTAAATTGATAAAACTATCAAAGAATTAAGACAAGCACACCATTATTATGTCTTATAATTTTGTTTCTGAATAATTAGGAGCATGGCATCATAGTGCTTTTACTGTTCACTGTAACCGTATCTTGTAGAACTTCCCGTAGAGGTGTTTAGATGTCTATAATATATGTAACATGCATAGAGTACAGATCTTTTGGCAACTCTCACATAAGTAAAATCTCTTATCTAGTGAATGTTGACAAAGATAAAGTCTCGGTACGTTGTTAATGCTTTATTGTTAGAAAAACACAAAACCCAAAAAACAAATAAGTTAACGTTCTTCAAAGTTTATAATTATGCACCAAACCTATTATCTTTTATTGTTTTAACATTAGTAGTAATATTCAAAATAATAAATGAGGTTTTAAATCAATTAGATGTAAACCTTTTTCTATTCAAAATCGGCAGATATCTAATTTTTTTTTTATGCTCGCTACCAACCTTACAGGAAAGATCTCGTATTTTATTTTATTATTATTATGTTTATATTGCAATGAGCTTTGACCCATCGTTCAATCTACTGTTGAAGGTCATTCGTAAATTCAAAGAAATTTGAAGCAATTAATAAGCAAAATCTCAAAATCCAATCATAGATGAGAAAGGGCGTGTGAACGAGTTGATAAAAAAGAGAGTGGCTGCATATTAACAAACGCAGTGACCTAACAAGTAGAAAAAGGAAGTTAAGAAGTTTAGCTGCTAATGGTGTGTAAATGAAGTCTCAGAATACCAGATTTGTAAGTTATTAATGTTTTCGGGTGAATCAATAGTAGGTGGCAGGCAAGGGATGTCATAAACAGGGACCTCTTGTCGGTGGATGTAGATCCCACTTCTTCTTAAGATACTGGGCACGCGAGCGGTATCGTGATATCTGGTTATTGTTATGGTTTTAATCACGGGCCAAGGCACTCTCTTCAACCAAGAAAATGCGAAATCCGCAGATTTATTCGGGAGTGGCATCGGGTTCTCCCCACCGTAAAAACGATCAAGCTAACCAATAGGTTGCGTTTGAGTCCAATAATGTACGATTAAAATAGGGATGCAATGTGTTAAAAACTGCACTGGACCACGACATTGTGCAGCCGAATTTATAATAAAATTATATGATGGGTAGTTTTGGGTTTGACTCTCGGCCGGGTTTTCTATCGTTTGCAGATTTTGCTCCGCGTGAATTGATAGGTTGTGGTTGGCTCTGCATTTGAATAGTTAATTTCGACATGGCGGCCAGTTGCCGTGCTTCCCTCTGAGGGAACATCAGGCCCACGTGAAAACGATTAGGTTCCAAAACGTGAGTGTCAATCAGCATCTGAGAAAAATTGGATCCTAATTCTCCAGAATGGTGTCCAGACTGACCGACTATAACCTGTCCGTATTGGGAATACCCCGGTGTCTCCTGCTACTGCCTGGTGAGCTGCTGTTGATGTTGTTATTTCTCACTATTCGTAAAGGGTTGACATCCCAAAACCTAGTAAAGTTATCTGCGACGGGCGGCTACGGCGAGCTATGAGCAGAACCCGTTCCGAAAAACCCGAGCGGCCACAGAATTCCTAGAAAACGCTGTGTAGAAGGGTATAAATATGGGTGGAGGAGGATCGCCTTGCGGGGCGTGCAAGTTTCTGAGGAGAAAGTGTGTGAAAGGCTGTGTATTCGCCCCTTATTTCTGCTCCGACGAAATGGGTGCACCACATTTTGGTGCGATACATAAGGTCTTCGGGGCGAGCAACTTCTCTAAGCTGTTGATGCACCTGCCCCTTCATCAACGAAACGATGCGGTCGTTAGCGTATTGTATGAGGCAGAGGCTCGGCTCCAAGATCCTGTTTATGGCTGCGTTTTGCATATTTTCGCTCTTCAGAACCAGGTACGTTTATTTCTATCAGTCATCACGTTCAATTAACTCTTAACGAAGCGAATTTCCTCCAATAATATTATAAAGAAAGTCGTTTAGGGCAGGGGAATTTCATAAGAACAACTCACATAACCTAACTTTCTAAGTAAATAGGGTTTACGATTAAACGTGTGGCCATTTGAACTAGATGACTGAATTAGACAGAAAACATACGGAACGGCACATAATCACCTCACTACGGAGAACCACAAACAGATCTCTGCATATTTATTAAAACATATTGCCACGGCTCACAAATCTCTAGGGTTCAGATGACTTCAACCGTGAATTATGTATTAAATAGTTGAGGATAGATTTATTTCAAACCTTAGCAAAAACTTTCTATACCGTGAGTTATAAATTATCACACCTTCCTAATTTTGCCGGAAATTAATGGTGGGTTGGTGAGCGAGATGAATTTTGTAGTGAGTTAATGGTTGTTAGGTCAGTAAAATCCTTCCATCCCCGTTTGCATCCGTACTGCATGTGAGATGAATTTTGCAATGGTTGATATGTTCGTGACTTTTCACCATCCATCTCTTCATTTGACGTGGTTTATTTATATATTTAATTCATTTTCTCATAATACATCATTTTTTTTATTTACTTCTCTTTTGAATTTATATATAAATTTAAAATCACTGACTTGATAGGTGTTAAGGATACTCTAGTTAACGATGAAGTAAGATAAAAATGTCATATTCCCCAAGTTATTTGAGATTCTGATTATATTTACTTTTGAAGCATATATTATAAATGTAAATTTTAAATGGTCTAAAATATTTTTTTAGATTTACCTGGGATGAATGGAGAATTTTTTAGCCAGATCTAATTTCTCCATATTATTATTGAATTTGCATCACGAGAATGATTATATATTTAATAATAAGTAGATATACATAATATATATAAACATACATAAATTTTATATAAAGTTTTTTTTAAAATATTATAATAAAAATTGTATAAAATGATGAAATTAAATAATATTTAAAAAATTCTTTAATGATTTGTGAGTAAGTTTTTGGTTGGTTAAAATTTTTATTTTTTCAAAAATTTTTATTATAATAAATTGTAATTAAAAAAATAAATAAAAATATAAAAAAAACTATTGTTAGATTTTGAATAGTTGGGCTTAATTTACAATATTTCTATAATCACCTATATTTGTCCAATGTTCTATATAAATACATGGATCTTATATGTTTATACTAATAACATTAAATATTAAAAAATAAAAATAACTCTTTTTTAACTCTCAAATTCTTAAATTCAAAACCTTCAAAAGATTTATTTAAAATAAATATAAAAATACTTAAGGTTAACTTTAATTATTTAATTTAACTATATTAAAATAAAAATATTATATAATAAATTTATATTAATACTTTTGAAAACATTAATTACACATTTTTTAATTAAAATAAATTTTAAAACTATGGAAAAAAATTGTAATATCTGCACTTAGTCATTATATAGATATCAAATATATTATATTTTCTTCCCCTTCATATTATTATCCCTATTTGTCAAACACTTTTCACCTACTTTCTTAAAATTTTAGATTACACGATTACACATTGCTAACCCTATCTCTATTTACTATATTGTGTTCATGGGTTTTCACCTACTTTCTTAAAATCTTAGATTACACGATTACACTTTGCTAACCCTATTTCTATTTACGGTATTGTGTTCCCATATCCCATGAGGTCTCAGCATTTGTTTTGATAAGGGTTACATCAATTATTACTCTGCTGAAACACCTCAAAGTAAAACATAACCACGAATAAACCTGCTAAGTAGGTGAGCCGACTACCACGGTATGCAAGCTTCGAATTTGGAACAACATTTTTATGCGAAGGAAAATTTACTTGTGATCATTTAACTTCATATTTTTAAACTCGACATACAGTGGTGAAGATTATTTATTTATTTTTTAAATATTTTTGTAGGATGAAAATCTCAACAATATTGAGATTGCTATAATATAAAGAAGATTATCCTAATTAATACAATTAATCTTTGGATCTTATATATTGTTTAAATGGTTAAACATATCAAACATATCAACACTCTCTTACACATATGACTTAAATATATAAATATTTTATCAACATCGTCATACATCATAAGGTTAGTTTTGATTGAACTCTACGTTATATTCAATTACTAATTAGTATTTGCATTATTTGCTAGATGTAAAACTAAAAGATTTAGATGAAAATATTCTTTATATGGTAAATTATTCGATTTTTGCGTTATTTCCTAGATGTAAAACTAAAAGATTTGGATGAAAATGTTTTTTATAGGTAAAATATGTTAGATAATAAATTTAATATAAAATATTAGAAAGCATATTGTAAGATATTCAATTTAAATATATATTTATAATAATTTTATAATGTATTTAATAAAAATAAAAATTAAATATTTAAAATAAAAACCATTTTTAAAGTGTATAAATTTGAAAAAAAAGAGCATTTCAATGGATTTTATCTTTTCGCACATAATATACCAAATGCTCGAATGCATATGTCTCTAATCATTAAATAATTATTACATCAAATTTCCTATAGTTTACTTTTTTGTCCAATACCAATCTTTTTTATTTCTTAATTCATAATTCCACATGAATGATGCCACACAAGACACCAAAAATAGATGACCAATACAATGAATACTTATATAGAAATATTAACCAACTACAACCGTAGCACTAAGGGAAATGCATGGAATTCTAACACAATACTTGAGTTTGATACTCGACTTTTCAAGTTCATGTGAAATTTTTCTTTATTAGGCACGTAAGCCAAATAGAGTCTATTTAGTTGGAACCTATATGACCTTCTTGCGTTAATTTTCACTATTTTCGTGTTGATGTTGAAATTTATTTGAGATTTTCATTTTATATTTTTATATTAAAAATTATAAATGCAAAATATTGAAATTTTAAATAATGAGCAAAAATAATTTTTTATTATTTAAATTATTAAAAAAATATAGAAATAAATATCTAAATATTAGAAATTATAGATTTCCAAATTTCAATAAGGTTTTACCACCATTAAATCTTATGCAACTAACACAAAAATAAATATTAATAATTAATTTTCAAATTAAATCACTAAAAATTATTATATATTATATATAATAAATATATATAAAATATAATTTTCAGTGATTTCTTATGATCATAATGATAAACAATTTTAATTGTGTTAATCATTATTTATTTATAAATTTATTTAATTAGCGATTTTCTTATGATACAATGATAAACTATCTAATTGGTTAATACTAAATTATATTTTTTTATGGTAGGATTTATCATAAAAATTATTTAGAATATTCTTAATAACCATCAAAATGAAGTTTGAGATTTATTTCCAAAGTAGCTATCTTTTTCCTCCTCTTTTAAATTAAATTCATTAATTAAAAAATTCATATTAATTAGTGTCATCTGAAATGAGTTATGGTCATTTAAATCAAATTCATTAATTAAAAAAAGTCATATTAATTAGTGTCATATGAAATGAGTTATGGTTTTCTTGGTCTGGGGTATTCATGAACCATGGTATTGTACCAAAGCCTATTTATAGGTTAAGAATCTCCATGACAATAATGTCAACCAGTGCTTAGTTGACTGATAGGTATGATGGTTTTCCATCCCATCCACTTGCATTCAAGTCCCCATAAACATGGATCAACAAAAACTGGAAAATAAGTACTAAGTTAAACTATAAATTGGTAAAATATGTAACTTATAAGCTGTTGCACATCTCTATGATAATATGTGAGTAAATCTTGTTACATGACTTTTTAATATGTATAAAAAACAAATTATTTACTCATAATGGTTGAAAGGGGAATGAATAATTTATCCTACGAACAAAAAGAAATTTAATAATATGTGAGTAAATCTTGTTACATGACGTTTTAATATGTATAAAAAACAAATTATTTACTCATAATGGTTGCAAAGGGGAATGAATAATTTATCCTACGAACAAAAAGAAATTTAAATGTGGTAAATGCTGTAAAAACCAAGTTCATGCGAATCGTTATCAATGACAAACTAAATATCAACACATTTAAAAATATTTTCTATTATCTCATGTATTATTAATATTTATTTAAAAATTAAAATAATTATGAGTCTAAATCATATAAATATTTCTTTGCTAAATTTGTTTTCCTCTACGTAGCTAGCTTGCATCCAATGAAAGTAGCCAAAACCCGTCAAATCCATTAAAACGTACTCTAATAATTTACAGAAATCGTAAAGTTGTTATTCCGATATTATTACTACACATGGCACTATATCTATCCAGATTATTTTAAATTTTCCATATTTTATTTTAAAATTTAACCTGAATTTGCAACCGCCTATCCCCTATTCCCTAATTCCCTAATAGATGGCAGAGAAGAACCCCCAGAAGCGTTCCAAAACCTCACAAAAGCATCAATGGCATTGCCTGACATTTAAATGGTACCCGTGTTGACCAAGAAATCCTCAGTCATTCTTCAATGACACAGCAAACCACACGTATGCTAAACGGTGTACACATCTTCTACTTCTATCCCTGGACTAAGTAATATTACTGAGATAAGCAACTTGTTTTCTGAATTCGAATATGATTTTCAATTAATCTAGATCAAATAATTTGATTGGTTTTATCGTAGTAACTGTGCAGATACTTCGCACATTGATATATGATAATGTCGACATTGGTAAGTAGCAGAACGACAGATAACCAATCCCAAAGTGTCAGAGTTGGCCAGCTCAAAAAAATTTTCAAAGAGAGCATTTAGCGTATCTGTGCATAAATCTGTTCGTTGTAAAACGAAAAGTTTAATCCAAGAAGCTATTTCTTTTACTACCATCTCCACTGGCCCTGGCCCTGTTATCATCAGTCTGTTCCAAGAAACCCTGTAATATAACTATACTTAGAAAATAGAGAACTATGGGCTAAAACATATGCACAAATTAACTCTCCTCTGTAATAAATATTTAACTAACTGATAAGGATGATGATAAAGAGATTATCTCCCTCGGAATCCCACCAGGATTTGCTCGGGAGAACCTATGGAGACTCCGCCTCACTTGCACAACGGACACCAGACGTCACATATATAGGGTTTATCAGAGATGCCTGAAGACGTCCCGCGGGTATGGCATGGTTATCCATTAGCCATATAATGAGTGAAAAGTTGATGGTTGTTACGCACGAATTGTGACAGTACATCTTGAACATCTTTCTTAAAACATTATTTAATTGGGTGTTAAGTACAACTATTTTGGGAAATTATTCAAAATTTTAGTCACTTAGTTAACTTATGAAATTCTGGTGTGCAAAATATTGTTTTAATAATATTAAAAATATATAGATTTATTTGAAAACTAAATATTACAATTTGCGTTGATTAATAATGATCAATTAATAATTTTCACTATACAAGTACAGCGGGAATGCGAGCGCTGCAGACCTCTGGTGCTTTGGCCCTAGCCGGCCTCTTCCCTCGATTTTCTTCGTGTTTACGATGCTTGGACTTTGATTCTAAACCTTCTCTTCATCGCCCATAGCCGGATTATTTCAAATGGAAGAAAATCCCTGTCGCTCGCCGTCTTCGGTGTCAAAAACAATGCCATTGGTTTTGGCTGAACTGAAATCCCTCTTATGGCGTCCGAATCTCATCTTTGCAGCTGTTTTTGTGAAATATGAAAGAAAGTTTTATCACCCATTCAGGTTTCTAGAATTTTGATATTTGAAATTCGATTCGCCAGTAGTGTCACCATAGCCCTGTCTCAATATACCCTGTTAAAGATGAGTGAAATATGAAAACAAGTCTTATCACCAATTCAGACTTCTAAAATTTTGGTATACCTTGCTAAAGATGAGTGAAATATGAAAACAAGTCTTATCACCCATTCAGGCTTCTAAAATTTTGGTATTTTGGTATTTGGAATAGATTAGCGAGTAATCCCACCAATATTCTACCCTGCGGTTTCTGATTTGTTCGCAGTGTCGAATGCATCTGTTTACATTGGCGCCACTCCTTCCTCGGAAAGATGTTAAAGCAGCAGATGACAGTCCCATTTCTGTTCTTAAAATAATCCTCATCGGGGAGCCTCTCCTACGGTGGATGTTTCTATGGGAGAAGAAGCTCTCAGTGAAACTCAGTTTTTCACTTAAGGTGGATTGATTTATAGGTTCATTCAGCTTTGGCCAAAGCTCATTGATCTTCACTCTTGGATATTGGAAGCCCCTCATCTCCGCTGAGTTGAACATCTACCTTTTGGCTACAGGCTTCTTTATCCTTGTGTTTATAAAACTGGTGATCGAGTGCGGATTCTGAAATGTTGTTCATGGTTTTGGGCTGTGGCCATCTCTTTGCAACCTCCTATCTTGGTAAGTCTCCCTAATCTTCCTCTGCTTTTATGGAACCTTACTTCTTTACTTCTAGGTAATGCCTTAGGCAAGTTTCATTGTCATATTGAACACACAAGATTTATCTCAAACCCAGGTGTACCTGAATATATGTGAATGTGGACTTCAGTAAGGGTATGCTTGCTAAGATTAAGTTCACTGTTCCAGACTTCCTTTGGGTTCAACCCTTGGACTGTAGCCATGCAATTGGTCATACTCTCAAGCCCTACCCTACCCAAATGTGGGGATAACAAAGTCAAAATCTTCCTCCAGGAAGCCTAAATTGTGGGCTGGTGCAACCTTTGGTCACTACTCAATCTCCTCGAAGGATCCTTCTTTGCTGCTTCACGCAACATGTGTAACACTTCAAATGGTTCAAAACTTTAGAATCAATGAAAGGAATATCCCACGATACAAATGTCTCATTCGAAATTCCTGCGAAGGTCCCTAATTCGGAGAAAGGTGTGGATAATCCGGAGCTTGCAAATACATTGT
The DNA here is from genome assembly GCA_000404065.3 of Pinus taeda. Lineage (NCBI taxonomy): Eukaryota > Viridiplantae > Streptophyta > Pinopsida > Pinales > Pinaceae > Pinus > Pinus taeda. The sequence goes on along the minus strand of APFE031324502.1, from coordinate 135,822 downwards.
TGCCTCTCTTGTGATCTCTCCAAAGTACCTGTCACAATTGCGAGATCCAATTACCCTGGGGTAAAAAAATTGTGGAACCATCTGCGTTCATGCCCCGTTCTGTCAACAAAGGGAAAGCAATACCGTAGGTAGATCAAGCGGAGATTGTTCTTCCCCCTTCGCAATGCAAGGTGGACTTCAATGCTCAATTTCCTTCATGCAAATTTATAAGGATTCTAGGGGTTTTATGTAAAACTTACAATTGGATCAAGAATATGTGAAAACTTCGCAAGATTCTGGACTGTTCCTGCCCGTTCCAGCCCGAATCTTAAAGGATTTCTGGAATATTTATACTCTGGCATTGTAATGTCTTTCTTTTATTACTACAATCTGTTAGCAATGTCAGCCAAACGTAAATTAGAAACATCCGATTGCATAGCAACGTCAATGGGATGTATGACGTACATAGCCAGATGTCACATCATCTCCAAAAAGTCGTAATATAGACGACTCCGTTTTCTTTAAATAATAATAATAATTTTAGTTAATTTATTATTATAAATTTATATGCACAAACAATTTTTATTATAATTTTAAAATATTCTTATTATTATAATTTTATGTTGAAAATTTAAATCCATTCTTATTTATTTTATACATGCTTTGCATGTTAATTGTTTTAATTTCAGAATAGTATTAGCAATAATATATAATAATAATTCAATTAAGGAACACAACATGGGTTCAATGATATCAATACGCTCGTATTTCAGGTTCGGGCAAAGAATTCTCCTCCATTGTATGTGCATCATAGACCATTAAAAAAGAAATTTATATATAATAAAATATTATTTTGTTATTTGGAGTCCTTTTTTTCTTTTAAAATAATATAAATATATTATTTTTTAATGAAATAAAGGAATCTATATGGTACGGTATTACGGTTAGAGTTGCTTTTCATTGTCAAAACTGCAAATCAAGCCAAGCATCTTCCTAATGTAAACGCACATACAAATGCATTTTTCCCCTATAACTATGAACACTGAAAAGGGTAATTAATCTAATTCCACCCTTTGGAAGGAGTAGAATACATTAGTTTCTCCATTTTATTAGTTATTTTTATTATTTGATTAATATAGAAAAGGGATTAGTTCTTCATTTTTTTGAGTTTTTTTTATGTGAAGGTTGTTTTTTCCAAATTCTCCAGTATAATTTAAATTAAAATTATAAATATTTTTTTCCGTTAAATTAAAATTAAAATTTAAATGCTTTTTTTCTTTTTAATTGATTATTTGGAATGTGTTGTTTAATCGTTTTAATACATTGCGATGGGATATTATTTTTTTTAAGTATAATTTATTTTTTTTAAATGTTTAAACATATCATATTGAAAAAGTTTTTTATTAGAAAATTATATAAGAGAAATTTTTGGTCCAACATGTCTGGTTTATCCAACAAGAAATTTCTCTTATGTGATTTGTGCGGAAAGATTTTTCTTAATTCATTATGGATCACATAAGTCTGAATTCAAAGATATATATATTATTGATTTTTTTTAAATATTTATAATTTAATTTAATTATATTTTTAAGTTTGTTTATGAGAAATTAGATTTATAAATAATTATTAGGTGAAGTTAAAAATTTAAATCCATAAAATATTTTTTAGAATATTCTTCTTATTTTTCACAAATTAAAAGTTGAATTTATCTTCAAAGTGGTTATGCCTTTTTTTTTCCTTTTTAATTAAATCAATTAACTAAAAAATATTATATGAACACATGTCATATGAAATTTGGTTACTTTCATTTTTAAATGTATATATGTTTAAGTTATATAATAATTCCTTTTATAATTAATAATAACTAAAACATGTTTCTTTTGAATTAGGACTTCCATAAGTTTAATTTAGTTATAAATAATTATTTGGTGGATTTCATAGATTTAACTTCCATAGAATATTTTTAGTCACATACACAAGTCAAAGGATGAAGATTATCTAAAATTAGCAATACATTTTTTTCCTTTTTAATTCAATTTATTAATTAAAAATATGTTATATAAACAAGTTCCATATGAAATGAGTTATGAGTTTTTGGGTATGTGTTATTGATAAATCATGCTATTGACCAATAATATTGTATCAAGTCCTATCTATATATTAAGAATGTCCATTAATTTATATTACTATGTTATTATTTGTGATATATATATTTTTTTTCTACATAAAACTATATCTATTATATTAACAGGTAACAGTGAATTTACACCATGACCGAAGTCAAGCACTCTGCTCCTGTAGGAGGCAGATCTGTCCAGAACAAACACATTTGAAAATTGTCTAATTTTGTGTCCCACGCAGGGGAACAATCTCTGATACATAAGACGTTTCAAAAACTCAAAATAAATTGAGGGATACCAAAGATCCCAGAACCAAGTCGCCTTACAACCGTGCCTAGTGGTGAGGGGCTTTCTACCAGAAAAAGAAGCGTGGGTGGATTTGCTATTCATCGATGGGCTCTTCTATGATTCGACACCAACCCATATCAGGTAATTCCTCTGTCTGAGTCACATTCTGAGCCATGGGACCTGGATCAACCATCATCGCCTCTTGTGCTCTGCCCACTTGTTCATTTGTTTCCTGCTGAGGGGCATTTTTTGCAGCAAGCTGAAATGACGAAGAGGGATCCGAGATTGCCCTTGAATTCCCTGCCTAAGTCCTTAAATCCTGAACTTGACTTTCTTCCTGAAAAACCAATGTGAAATAGGCAGTGATCCTGGGCCTGTTTAGAGTGCTGTCAAAGGTGAATATGGCGAAGCCAGAGGTAGGGATAGGTCTGGTCCGAGAGCTAGAGGCACGAGATCTTACGCTTCTACTGCGAGATGAAAGCCTGCACCCCCCTGACAAGTCGCTGGAGGATGATTCAGTTGGGGCCCTTCTCGGCTGCCCCCTGTCGCTGCCCATTCTTGGTCTCAGTCGAGGCATCCTACAATTGACAATGGCCCAGGTCCGGGATTGTAGCTGCAGAGTAATAACCAATTGCTGGCAGCGGCTTTGCCTACTTGTTGAGCCTCCTTTGCTGAGCTTGGACCATTCCTTTCGATGTGCCGAATCCTTGCATGTGTGCGAAACCAAAGACCATACAAAGAAATCAGTTGCCAAGATATGTGAATGAGAAGTCCGGTTTGCAATACCTGAAAGGTACCCGGGAGGGAGTAAAACCAGCCTCTCAGGGAAGGCCAAGACCATCAACGCCAGGATCCAATTCCCCTCATGCTTCCTGAAATTCTTTGCGGGATCGAAGGTAAGCGGGAGGAGCAACAAAGCCAATGAAATGTTCATCCCCCCAGCCCTTCTCTGGCTTTAACATTCCTTGCCTTGTCTCGGGAATCTCCTCCCATAGCTGCTACATTGATGGCTCGTGCTCTCTGCTGCATGCTGGTGCGTGTGAAGCTGAACTCCTTCACTGCAGACCTGGTGTTCCAGCTGAGCCGATGGCCTTGCGAATCCGAATAACCATTCAAACGATTGTGCCGTGCGCCAAGTGCCATAAACACTCCACGATCCTTGTACTGGTCGAGCAAGTGGCATCCTGCCTTGCCCAGCCCCTGTCCCGTCATCTTAAATCGCACCGCAGACACCCACATCTGGGGGAGCAGCATCCTTTTGAACCAGAAGTTTGCATTCCTGTGCATGATCATGGTTTTGGATGCTATCGAGCGTCCCTGTGATAAGAGTGTGTTTAGAAGCCACCCCTAGGTTGGCTAGGAGGTCCGCTACCTTGTTTCCTTCCCGTTTAACATGAGTGAAGATGATGGCTTCATTATTGTGAAGCCATTGTTCTAAGGCCTCCAATCTAGCTTCAAGTCTCCATCTTTTGGCAATTTTCCTAGCATGAGTCCCATTGAGGATTTGCTTGGCCATGTTGATGATGACGAGGGATTCACCTTCAATTTCCAGGGGGTGAAAGTTGTGGATTCTGGAAAGGAGAATTCCTTGCCACAGTCCCTCCAATTCTGCTGAATTGTTGGTGTCCCATCCTATGTTGCCATAGTAAATAAGGAGGGGCGAGCTTTCATGGTTTCTGTAGATTCCCCCATATCCAGCATTTCTGGGGTTGCCCTTTGATTCTCCATCAAAGTTGAGCTTGAGAGTGTGCTTTGGAGGGGGAGTCCAGGTATCCATATTTTCTTTGCTACTTTCTGAGGGGGGTTGAGATGGATTTCCCTATTGGAAAGGCAAATTCCAATTTTCCCAAATGGCCTTCTCATTTGCCAGAGTGGGAAAATCATCTGGCATCCATGTGCGGAGCGCTAGTGTCTCCTTGAGGTTCAACCAGAAGTTGCCCCAGATGATTTCTATGGGGGTTGTTTGATCTTTGAATATGCGCTTGTTCCTTTCCTTCCAGATACACCAAGTGAGGAGCCCAGGTATTAATCTCCATAATTGATTGAGAACTTCACTTTTGTATGGATTCTGGTGCCATTGGCAGATTGAGTCGGTGATATTGTCTGATACCCTACATCTTCTTTGGCATCGAACGCTGGCTTTCTCCCACATTTGGTTAGCCAGGGTACAGGAATCCAAAAGGTGTTGTATATGTGATATATATTAATATTATTTACTTATTTAATTTTCTACAATATTATTTACTATTTCTAAACTATATATAAAATTGTTGCACAAAAGAGCTATTCTACAAAAAAATGTGTGAGATATGTTTGATTCCATCCATTCTGATTAGTGCATTGAGAAGTGGATTTCTTGAAATAAAAATAAATACAAATTATTCTCTAAATAGTAAAATAATACCTGCTCTAATGAAAAATAAAAATGAATATGCATGTTTAGTTAATTTTAATTAAAAATTATAAAAAAAAAAAAAAACACTAGATTGTTGTTGTATATTTACAACCAATGTCCTAAAAATATTTCATTAGCTCTCAGTTATAAATTAATATATTTCTATATCATGTTAACTTTTAAAAAATAAAAACTTAATTAAAAGTTAAAGAAAAAAGTTGTGAGTAGATGTTTAGACCTTACTTTTTTCCAAAATATTTCAACAACATATTTAAATATTTTATTTAAATATATTTTCCAAATATTTCAACATCATCTTTAAATATCTTATTTAAAGACCTATGTGGATGTTCAATGCAAGTCATCAATAAATTATTATGTAACGTCACAGGATTAAAACCAGAGGGGGGTAGAGTATGTATGGCTTTGTAGTCTTAGCAGTCAAATCCGCGCGCGGAGGTGGGTCCCTTGTCCCACAAACAAGGGGGTCTCATACACCAATTTGGTGTGTGGCTTGGCTGTGACCTTAAAAATGGATATTTTTATTATTATTTTAATAAATTTTCTTTTCATTTGATATTATTAATGACAATATTGACATTAAAAAAAATCAATTTATAAAACTTAAATTATTATTATTATTATTATTTCATGTGTGTGTGTAGTTTTTTTGTGTTAAATTGTGTTAGTCTTGGAAAGACAAATTTAGGTTTAACTTTTGACTTGAGAAATTGGAATCTATGAGCATCTAAGCTATAAAAATTA
>APFE031324502.1:116439-129559 GCA_000404065.3 Pinus taeda | reverse complement strand
CCATAAACATATAAATTAAATGGTTAGCAAAATGTCGATAAGAACTAAATTATAATTTTATTTAAATCATTATTATTATTAATTATAAAAAAGAATTAAACATATATACATTTAATAAAGCATGATTCCCCATTAAAACATGAAGCTATATCATAACTCATAAATATCACATGTTCTAAAAACCATATACAACTTTTCTAAACAATATTTTTTTAAGTTCATTCATTATAATATTCTATCAAAATAAAATAATAGAACATATCAATGATATACAAACCATATACTTAGACTTCTAGCTAGAATCTTGCTATTAATCTTGTTATTGTTGGACTAATTGAGAGTACCAACTAATAGGATTGGAGATTTTTTCGTTATAGTTGGTACTTAGATGTGAAATTTAATTTATTTTCTTCCAAAGCCTGTGTGAGTTTGGGTTATTTGATTACAAAAGGGAAATAATGAATGTAGTAAGGTGTTAGATTATCAATTGCACTAGCGGTGGACATTAAATATAGTGCCATTATCTAAATTGGTATTGATAGAAAAGTCTTATTATTCCAAGTGGTGTTAATTATTGCTGATGAAATGCGCACTCGCACTCTGTTTTGCTAGAATTAACTTAAAAACCTCCAATTTTTTTCTAAATTTATTAGTAATGAAACCATCCTAAGAGAAAGAATCATAACAATCTTCATAGTTCCTTTCACATTTCTTCATCTTGTTTTTCAGTGTTTAAAGATCCTTAAAAAGGAAAGAGAGGGGAAATAGTGACGGGACAAAGTAATGGAAATTTTTGTTAGATATTTTTGTTACCAAGTTCCTTTGGAAAAACATCTTGATAGTCATGGATATTCAAAACCATTCATGTACAATGACTAAGGAAATTGGAAGGAGAGTATATAGTTGGAATACCTCCATTTTTGGATTAAATTAATAAAGCTATCGCAGAGTTAAAACAAGTTCTTTTCTTTCCAGTTATAAATAATTGTTTTTCAATAGGCATATACATGACATGAGAGTATTTTCAGTGTTCACAGTAGCACTTCCTGTTAGAACTTATTGTTCTATCATTATTATTAATATTCAAAATAACATAAATTCAACTTAGATGTGAAATTTAATTTATTTTCTTCCAACTTGTTTTACGTTCGCTACCAACCTTACGGGAAAGATCTCGGAAACGAAATTTCCCTTCCACATTGATTATTATTATTAGGTTTAGGAGTTGTCTATAATGCTACTTTTTGGAGATTCTGGCTGCAGTTAAAATGATTTTTTAACTGCATATTTGGATTCAGCACCCTGAAAAACTCTTGAGACGCTTTGATTGTGCAGAAACTAGCTATCAAACTTGCCATTCCAATAAATTGCTGCCAGATTTTAACCGGAAAAACTCACCGAAAAAATTCCAAAAAATCTCATTATAGACGACTGCTTTTGCAATGAGCTTTAACTTATCGCTCAATCTACTAGAGAGGGTCATTCGTCAATGCAATATATGAGCACGAATCCCAAAATCCAAGCAGGGTGCGAAACGGCTTGTGAACCAACGAGTAGATAAAAAATAAAGTGGGTGTACACTAACAAACGCATTGACATAACAAGTAGAAAAGAGAAGTTAAGAAGTTTAGATGCTAATAAGGTGTAAAGGCGGCGTCTGAAAAGGCTGCAATTTTGTTCTAACTGTAAATTTCTTTTGGGAAGTTGTCCCGAAAAATTTTAAGAAATTTGATTGGAGTATTTGAGTGGCATCATCAAAAAATTTTAAAACACCCAAAATCTTGATTGTAATCTGAATTTTCGAAAATTTCAACTCAAGTTTCTCAGAATATTCAAAGCAAAAACGTGGTCTGTTTAGACTGGCGATTTGTAAATGAATCCATATCTCAGAACGGTACCAGATTTGTGTTGTTAATGTTTTCGGGTGAATCAATAGTACGGAGCAGGCAAGGGATGACGTAAGCAGGGACCACCTGTCGATGGATGTAGATCCCACTTCTTCTTAAGAGACCCAGCAGTCAGCACGCGAGCCGGAACATGATTTCTGCTTATTGTTTAAACGCGGGCCAGCGCACCATCTTTAACGGCCCTCTTTAACAAAGAAAATGCGAAATCCGCAGGGTTTTAGGAGTGGCATCGGGCTCCTCCCACGGCCACCGTAAAAACAATCAAGCAAACCAATAGGCTGCCGTTGGGTGCATTAATGTATAATTAAAATAGGGATGGAATGAGTTAACAAACTGCACGGAACCACGACATTGTGCAGAAGAATTTATAATACAATTATATGGTAGGTGGTTTCGAGTTTGACTCTCTGCCCGCCGCCGGGTTTTCTATAATGTGCAATTTCTTCTCAGCGTGAATCGACAGGTTGTGGTTAGCTTTGCGTCTGAATAGTTAATTTGGACATGGCGGCCAGTTGCCGTGCCTCCCTCTGAGGGAACATCAGGCCCACGTGAAAACGAATAGGTTATAACGTAAGTGTCGATGCACGTCTGACTACAATTGGATGCCTAATTCTCCAAAATGGTGTCGACTCTCCAGACTGACCGGCTATAAGCTGTCGATCGCTACCTTAGGGCTTCAGTTAAGCTTTTAAGGAGGCGAATTGCAAGTATCTTAAAGAAAATAGTTTAGGGCAGGGGAGCTTCATAAGAAGAACTCACATAACCTAACTTTCTAAATAAATAGGGTTTAAGTTTAAAAGAGTGGCCATTTAAACTGATCATTGAATTAAGGAGAAAAAATACGGAAAGGCACATTTTCACCTCACTAAGGAAAACCACAAACAAATTTCTAAATATTTACTATAACATTATTGCCACCATAACATTATTGCCATGGAGGATAGATTTATTTCAAACCTTAGCAAAAACTTTCTATTCCGTCCGAGATTATAGATTATCAAACCTTCCTAATTTTGCGTGAAATTAATGGTCGGTGGGTGAGTGAAATCCTTCCATGCATCCTTTGCATGTAAGATGAATTTGTAGTGAGGTAATGGTTGCTAGGTCGGTGAAATCCTTCTATCCCCGTCTTTCATGTGAGAAGAATTTTGGAATGGTCGATAGGTTCGTTTCCCACCTTCCATCTCATCTCTTGCATTTGCCGTGGTTATTTATGTTAAAATACTTAATTAAATAATTTTTCTCATAATACACAATTTTTTAATTATTTACCGTATCTTTTTAATTTATTTATATATTTTTTTTTGAAATATGTATGTGTTAAGAATAAATGAAAATCGAATGACTTAATAAATTTTAAAAAAGATATCTATACATATTTTTTCCAAATATGTATGCGTTAAGAATAAATGAAAATACAGTGACTTAATAGACGTTAAGCATAGTCTAGTTAGCCATGTTGTACGACAAAAATGTCATATTTCCTAAAGATATTTGAGATCCTTATTAGATTTACTTTTGAAGTTGTATATTATAAATGGCCTCAAAACCTAAAAATATATATTTTATAGATTTAATTTGGATGGAGGGGAAAAAATACCTGGATATAATGTTTCCATTTCATTTATATATATTATTTTTCCAAAAATTATTTATATCAATAAATTTAGTAATTAAAATTAAGTAATATTATTAAAAAACATTTTTTAAAAAATTAAATTTTATGATTTTGAATTAGTTTGATCTTTGTTTGCATTATTTTTGCTATGGTCACTTCTGATTTTTGAGCGCTTTTTTCAAACAAATAGCATTTTTTTCAGCTTATAAAATAACATTGGTATGGTTATGAAAAATATAAATTTATTTTCAATTTAAAACTTTTTTTTTATTTTTATTTAAAATAAACATTAAAATATTTAATTTATATATGTATTAAATTATATATATATATATATATATATATATATAATTTTTTATAAAGTTCTATAGTGGGTGAGGCTACATCATAGTTATGTTTATGAATAATACTAGAATAATGGGGAATTGAATTAGAGACTTAATATTTAGAAATACTTTAACAAAGCATTTAATGACCATCTATTCAAAATCGAAAACATTTATATTAAAATTTTAAAAATATTAATTAAAATTATTGAATTAAAATAAACCCATGTTTTTCGACTATAGTCATTAATAAAAGTTAAAAATCAAATATTACGAGCCAAAAAAAGTGCTTGGGTAAGTCCAATCTCCAATGAAGCTTTCGCCCTATAAGCAACTCCAAATACAATTTCTTATCTAGAATGTTTTGCAAGTATACAACTTTCACTGTTACTTATTGAATCCTGGATAACTCTTTCACCATTCATTTTATCAATTTTCTTAATTTCATAAGAATTAAAGGAAGGAAACATTTAAATTAAAAGAAATTTAAATGTTATATAAAACAAGTTCAAGTGAAATTTAAATATTGTAAAAAACAAATTCATGTAAATTACTATAAATTATAAACTAAAACCATTATGAAATGAATATATTCTATTATTTCATATATATTATCTATAAAATTATTTTAAATTAAAATTAATTATTATTCTAGATTAAAAAATATTTATTTGAAAATTTTGTTTTGCTTAGGCAGCTTGCATCTCATGAAAGTAAACAAAACCCACCAAATCCATAAAAACATACTATAAATACTATTATACACAAATCCTAAGGTTGTGATTCTCATATTATTATTACACATGAACTATATCTATCCAGATTATTTTAAATTTCCTTTTTTTATTTCAAAATTTAACATGAATTTGCAACAGCCTGTCCCTATTCCATGTTAGATGGCAGACAAGAACCCCTGAAAGAGTTCCAAAACCTGACAAAAGTATCAATAGCATTCCCTGATATTTAAATGGTACCCTTGTCGACCAAGAAATATTTGCAACAGCCTGTCCCTATCCATGTTAGATGGCAGACAAGAACCCCTGAAAGAGTTCCAAAACCTGACAAAAGCATCCATAGCATTCCCTGATATTTAAATGGTACCCTTGTCGACCAAGAAATACTCAGCCCATGGTCTTCAATGACACAGCAATGTTCAAACCACACGTATGCTAAACCGTATACAATTCTTCTACTTCTATCCTTGCACTAACTAATATTTCTTAGAGAAAGCAACTCGTTTTATAAATTCGAATATGATTTTCAATTATTCGAGATCAAATAATTTGACTGGTTTTATCGTAGTAACTATGTGGATACTTCTCACATTTCATATTTGATAATGTCGACATTGGTTAGTAGCAAGTAGCAGAACGATATATAACCCATGCCAAAAGGGCCAGAGTTGCCCAACTCAAAACAAATAGCGAAGAGAGAATCTAGTGTATCTGTGCATAAATCTTTTTATCATAAAACAAAGAGTTTAATCCGAGAAACTCTCTCTTTTACTAGAATCTGCACTGGCCCTGTTATCATCACTCTGTTCCAGTAATCCCTGTAATATAACTATACGTAGAAAATGGAAAACTATGGCCTAAATTTTAAAACATATGCGCAAATCAACTCTCCCCTATAATAAATATTTTACTAGCTGATAAGGAGGATGATAAAGAGATTGTCTCTCGGAATCCCACCAGGATTTGCTTGAGAGAACCCATGGAGACTGCGCCTCACTTGCACAAAGGACTCCAGACGTCACATAAATAGGGCTTTTCCAGAGATGCCTGAATACGTCCCGCGGGTATGGCATGGTTATCCATTAGCCATATGATGAGTAAAAAGTTGATGGTTGTGACGCACGAATTGTGACAGTACATCTTGAACGTGTTTTTTAAAACATTATTTAATTGGGAGTGTTAATTACAACTGTTTTGGGAAATTACTGTAAAATTTTAGTTACTTAGTTAGTTACATGACATGAAATTATGAAATTGTATTGTGCAAAACAATTCTTTTGATAATATTAAAAAGATATAGATTTATTTTAAAATTAAATATTAATAATTTTCACCATACAAGTAGAGGAGGAATCCGAGCGCTGCGGAGCTCTTGGTGCTTTGGCCCTAGCCGGCCTCTTCGCTCGATTTTGTTCGTGTTTACGATGCTTCGACTTTGATTCTAAACCTTCTCTTCGTGGCCCATAGCCAGCCGGATCATTTCAGAATGGGAAAAAATTCCCGTCGCTTTCGGTGTCTGAACAATGGCATTGGTTTCGGCTGAAATCCCTCCTATATTGTCCGAATCTCATCCCTTTGCCGCTGTTTCTTTGAAAGATAGGTGGAGCACTTCTGCCCCTGTAGTTCTGATTTGTTCCAATGGCGCCACTCCTTCCTCGGTTTTAGGCTCCTCGCAAGCACCTCGGAATTCTTGTCAAGATGTTAAAGCAGCAGATGGCAGTCCCATTTCTGTTTTTGAAATGATCCCCGTCAGTGAGGCTCTCCTACGGTGGAAGTTTCTACGGGAGAAGAAGCTCTCCGTGAAGCTGAGTGAGGCTGAGTTTTTCACTTGAGCTGGTTTGATTTAGGTTGGAAATAATAATGTAGGTCAAATCAAGTTTTTATGATCCATAGAAGAGCAGCAGTTTCTATAGTCTGTGTCTTAATTTTGTGTTTCTCTTTGCTACCTTTCTAACAAATAATTTACAGGTTTATTGAGCTTTGGCCAAAACTCATTGATCTTCACTCCTGAATTAATAAGCTGAACATCTACCCTTAGCAACCCTTAGGCAAGAGGCTTTTTTTATCATTACGTTCAACAAAACCTCGTGATGGAGTACGCCCATAGTCTTAGGGGGTGCCGTTTCTCTTTGCAACCTTGGTTCCTCTCTCTGGATAATTCTCCCTACTATTCCTCATCTTCCTCTGCATTGATAGAACCTTCTATCAGCTTCCATCACAACTGATCCTATCCGGATAATTCTCCCTATTATTCCTCATCTTCCTCTGCATTCATAGAACCTTACTTTAAGTTATATTAGTAATGCCTTATACAAGTTTCATTGTCTTATTAAACATGGACTTTAGTAAATATTTGCTTGCTAAGATTAAGCTCACTTCTCTACACTTCCTTTAGGTTCAACCTTTTGGACTACGAAAACATTTCCTTTCACTACATAGGTTGCATACCCTCAAGTCCTACCCAAATGCGGGGAAAACTTTACTGGCTAAGATTAAGCTAACTTGTCCAGACTTCCTTTGGTTCAACCCTTGGACTACGAAAACATTTATTTTCACTACATAGATTGCCATGCAATTGGTCATACCCTCACATCCTACCCAAATGCAGGGAAAACTTTACTGGCCAAGATTCAGCTCACTTGTCCAGACTTCAACCCTGGGATTACTAAAACATTTATTTTTATCTACATATGTTGTCATGCAATTGTTCATACCCTCAAGTCCTACACAAATGCGGGGAAAACAAAGTAAAAAATCTTCCTCCAGGAAACCTAAATGGTGGGCTGGTGCAACCTTTGGTCGCTATTCAATCTCCTCGGAGGATCCTTCTTTGCTGCTTCACGCAACATGTGTAACACTCCAAATTGTCTAAAACTTTAGAATCATTGAAAGGAATATCGCACGCTACAAACGTCTCATTCGAAATTCCTGCGAAGGTCCCTAATTCGGAGAAAGGTGTGGATAATGCGGAGCTTGCAAATACATTTTTGCCTCTCCTGTGATCTATCCAAAGAACCTGTCACAAGTGCGAGATCCAGTTACCTTGGGGTAAAAAAATTGTGGAACCATCTGAGTTCATGCCCCGTCCTGTCAACAAAGGGAATGTAATACCGTAGGTAGATCAAGCGGAGATTGTTCTTCCCCCTTCGCAACGCAAGGTGGACTTCAATGCTCAATTTCCTTCACGCAAATTTATAAGGCTTCTACGGATTTTATGGAAAACTTACAAGTGGATCAAGAGTATGTGAAAACTTCGTAACATTCTGGACTGTTCCTGCCCGTTCCAGCCCGATTCTTAAAGGATTTCTGGAATATTTATACTCTGGCATTGTAATGTCTTTCTTTTATTACTACAATCTGTTAGCAATGTCAGTCAAACGTAAATGGGAAACATCTCATTGCATAGCTATGTCAATGGGATGTATGACGTACATAGCCAGATGTCACCTTATCTCCAAAAGTCGTAATATAACGACTCTGTTTTTTTAAATAATAATAATAATTTAAATTGTTATAATTTTAATTAATTTATTATTATAACTTTATATTCACCAACCATTTTTATTATAATTTTAAAATATATTATTATAATTTTATGTTGAACATTTAAATGCATTTTTATTTACTTTATACATGCAATGTTTGCATGTATTTAAGTTTAGATTCACAATAGATCGCAATAATATATAATTAATTAATAAATAAGACACAACATGGGGTTCATGATATGAAATACGTTCGTATTCAGAGTTTTGGCAAAGAATCTCCTACATTGTATTTGCTTCATCATGTGACTTATGTAGCTCCTAAGAGCATAAAAAGAATTATTATATGTTAATAAAATATAATTTTTTATTTGAAGTCCTGTTTTAATTTAAAATATATAAATATATTATTTTTCATAAAATAAAGGAATCTATATTGTACGGTATTACGGTTAAAGAAATAATAACATAGGTTAGAAATTTATGACTTGCATAGCTATAGACTCAAACATTAGAATTGCTTCTCACTTTCGAAACTGCAAATCAAGCCAATCATCTTCCTAATGTAAACGCATATACAAATGCATTTTTTCCCATATCACCATGAACACTGAAAGATAAGGGTAATTAATCTAAGTCCACCCTTTCGAAGGAGTAGAATACATTAGTTTCTCTATTTTATTAGTTATTTTTATTATTTGATTAATATAGAAAAAGGAGTAGTTATTCATTTTTTTGAGTTTTTTTAATGTGAAGGTTGTTTTTTCAAAGCGAGATCTGTTTATTCAACTTGTCTTGAAGATGAACCACACTAGTTGGTTCAAAATGCGTCGACAAAAAATTTTCTACATGTGATTTACGCCGAACTTCTTATAATATCCCCGTGTAATTAAATTAAAATTATAAACATTTTTTCTGTTAAATTAAAATTATAAATGATTTTTCTCTTTTCAGTTGATTATTGATTATTTGAATGTGTTGTTAATCGTTTTAATACATTGCGTTGAGATACTCATTTTTTAAGCATAATTTTATTTTTTTAAATGTCAAGGACATACATATTAAGAAAAGTCTTTTAGTAGAAATTATATAAGAGAAATTTTTGGTCAACATCTGTGGTTCATCCACACTTGTTGGTTTGAAAAACGTCCCCCAAAAATTTCCACTTATGTGATTTTTTACAAAGATTCTTCTTAATTCATTATGGATCACAGAAGTCATCAGAGAATAAACATATTATTTGATTATTTTTAATATTTATAATTTAATTTTAGTTATGTTTATAAGTTTGTTTATGAGAAAAATTAGATTTATAAATAATTATAGGTGGAAGCTAAAGATTAACTCCCCTAAAATATTTTAGAATATTCTTTCTTTATTTTTTTCACAAAATTAAAAGTTGAAATTTATCTTCAAAGTGGTGTTATGCCTTTTTTTCCTTCTCAATTAAATTAATTAATTAAAAAAAATATATGAACACGTGTGATATGAAATTGGTTACTTGCATTTTTAAAATGTATATATGTTTAAGTTATATATAATTCCTTTTTATAATTAATAATAATTCAAACATGTTTTTTTTAATTAGGACTTCCACAAGTTTAATTTAGTTATAAATAATTATTTGGTGAATTTCATGGATTTAACCTCCATAGAATATCTTTAGTGACATACACAAGTCAAAGGATGTAGTTTATCTAAAATTAGTTATACATTTGTTTTCCCCTTTAATTCAATTTATTAATTAAAAATATGTTATATGAACAAGTTCCATATGAAGTGAATTATCATTTTTTCGGTATATCTTATTGATAAATCATGCTATTGGGCAATAATATTGTATCAAGTCCTATTTATATATTAGGAATGTCCATTATAAAATAAAGATGAATGTCCATGTTAAAAATTTTGCTACAGGTTTTTTTAAAATGTATATATGTTTAACTTATCTAATAATAATAATAATAGCTAGTCTTATTATTGTTTTAATTGTAGCAACTTCAGATGTATGAAAAAGTAAGTGCTTTCATATTTATTATGGACTGATGCCTCCATTTAATTTTTATAACTATGTTATTATATGTGATATATATCAATATTATTTACTTATTTAATTTTCTACAATATTATTTACTATTTCTAAACTATATATAAAATTGTTGCACATGAAAGCTATTCTACAACAAAATGTGTGAGAGATGTGTGATTCCATCCATTCTGAATATGGGATTGAGAAATGGCTTTCTTGAAATAAAAATAATGATAAATTATTCTCTAAATGGTAAAATAATATCTTCTCTAATAAAAAATAAAAATGAATATGCATGTTCAGTTAGTTTTAATTAAAAAAATTATAAAAAAAAAACTAGATTTGTTGTTTATATTATAACCCAATGTCCTAAAAATATTTCATTAGCTCTTGGTTATAAATAAAATATTTCTATATTCATGGTAACTTTTAAAAAAATATAAATTAATTAAAAGTAAAGAAAAAAGTGTGAGTAAGATGTTTAGAGCTTACACTTTTCCAAAATATTTCAACAACATATTAAATATCTTATTTAAAGATCTTTTCCAAATATTTCAACATCATCTTTAAATATCTTATTTAAAGATCTATGTGTATGTTCAATGCAAGTCATCAATAAAGTATTATGTAATTAGTAATAAATTTTCTTTTCATTTGAAATTATTAATGACAATATTTTTTTTCCGTGGAAAAAGTCCTAATATTATTCATAAGAAAAAATTACGTTTTGTAGATGCTAAGAGCATATGCATATGATTTTTTTCTGTTTTCACAGAAACAAAAAGATAAGATAAAAATAATGTACTACTCTTTTCTCCCTTTCTTTTTCTCCACCTTCAGCGAACCTCCAGTGTTGGGTGTGGCTGTTACAATGGATAGCTGGTTTTCATTTGTATTTATGGAAGAGTATTTGTGAGAATCAGATCCTTCTGATCCATGAGTTCGCTTGTTGCCAGATATTTCCATTCTTGTTGTCCAAGTTTCTTGTTGCTGCAAAGGGTTACTGGGAGCTTCCATTACCTTTAGAGTGTTGTTCTGAACTTTCTGATCTTCCATTTCTGCTTTATATTTTTTTGCATATGTTGTGTCTACTTCTTCATCCAAAGGGGCTGTATATTGCCATCCTTTTGACTTTCTCTATTGCTTCTTGTTCCATTTGGGGATTTGTTTTGCTTGTGGACAGGCACTATGAAGGTTGCCTTTTTGTAGACATCCACGACATCAGAACACTGTATTTTCGTAATCTAAAGGTTGTGTCCATTATGTATTGTTGAAATTTAGTGTTATTCTTTCTAGTAATTCTTGGCTAAGGTCTACTTCAACACATATTCTGGAAAAAGTAAATATTCCCTTATGAGTCTGTCCCCATCAATCTTAAGGAACTTGTCCAGAGTGTTCCATGGCAATTAAAACATTATGATGCCAGAAGTGTAATGGGAGGTTGTACAACCTGACCCACACTGGCATCTTTGATACCACCATTGTGTTGGCATCGAAATCTGGAAACCAAGGAGTCATAAAGAGCCCTGCGTTGCCCCAGAACCATGGTCCCTTGTTGAGGATGTATTCCCTTTCCTGTTATGTTTTGAATCTGACTATAAAAAACCCCTTGGGGCATAAGTATATTTGGCAATTTGGTGACCATGTATCATATATCCATTGATGCAAAACATCATATTTAGGCCAGAATCCATTAAGTCTTCATATAACTGATTTGGAGTAGAGATCTGAGTACAAGTCCTTTACCTCAGGCATTGCAATGCTGAGTGCAGGATTCTCAGTTTTCTGTTCTACAATGTAGGGCCCGGGAAGCTCAGGCGTTGTTGCTGGTTTGGTTTGTGCTTTTCCCTTACCTTTGACTACATCCTTGAAGGAGCCTGTGCTCCTCGAATTAGTTCGAGAGCATCCACCTCGCAGACGGAGATTGATGATGATGGTCGAGTCTGTGGTTATATTATGATCTTGAAGGGTGTAGTTATCTTTTAAACTGTGACCCGTATAGATTAGATTTTGCCTATTAACTAGTATACCGAGGTGGTTATGTATTTTATACCTTAGGTCCTAGGTCCTACTCCCCTTCCAAATCCTCCAGCATATATGCCTACCTTCTAGTGTTTTGATGAATATTTGTATGAGATCTGCCTCGGTAGGGTGTGGATCCGTCTGAGAAAAGGCTTGATATGTTGTCCAGATATTCAGATATATTAGATCAAGGCATATCACGGCTCTATCTAGTTCTTGTATCTCTGGATCTGGGCTATTTGATGGACATTCTAGCCTTGCGATGTTTTGTTTTGAGGGACTACTATTTATCAGGTTTGCCCTCATTCTTGCTTTGCCACGCACCTCCGCCAGTTCCTTCCTGTCATCAAGCAATGGGCACCGTCAGATCTAAGAATATTGATTTAGATCTGACTGTTTCAGGGGACATTCTGCTGCATAGATTCCTGATTGAGGGGGTTTAACCATATCGGAGCCCAAGCAGTTGCATTATGCACCAAGTCTAGAGTAGGATTTCGAATCCCCCCAAAGTTGACCAGATCTGTCATCACCGGGATATTTACCTCTCAAATTAGGGCCACCCCAGATTTTTCCATGGTCAGGAAGCTCAATGCCATGAGCGATGATAACTCCATCGTTCTCCAGCTTCGACATTCCAAACTCGTCCAATACAACCTTCCGCCCTCTAAGCCCCAGTGTAACGCCCACGACATCTGTCAATTTGACAATGCCCCTCTGCACCGCTGCACGCAACGCTGATCAAACAATATATCCTTGGGTGACACCCTCACCAGGACCCTACTAATACTCCTCGTTCGATGTTTCGCTCTAAAATTATGAGGAGCTATCGATCTTTGACAAAATGGCATCTTACTGCTCCTCGGACAATTTGGTTGAACAGTGGACTGAAACAGGCTCAGTGTCCCCACGAAGGTAAAAGTCACATTGGTTTCCATGGCAGAGCTCCAAGTATTAATGAAAATATTAACATAAAAGTAAAACCATTTATAAAACCTAAAT
>APFE031324502.1:88234-115631 GCA_000404065.3 Pinus taeda | reverse complement strand
GAATTAAACATATATACATTTAATAAAGCATGATTCCCAATTAAAACATAAAACTATATCATAACTTATGAATATCACATGTCCTAAAACTTATAGAAACTTTTCTAAACAATATTTATTATAATAATAGAATATATCAATGATATGCAAACCATATACTTAGAATTCTAGCTAGAATCTTGCTATTAATCTTGGTATTGTTGGACTAAATGAGAGTACCAACTAATAGGATTGGAGATTTTTTCGTTATATTATGATCTAGCAAACCAAAGCCTGTGTGACTTTGGGTTATTTGATTACAAAAGGGAAATAATGAATGTAGTAAGGTGTTAGATTATCAATTGCAGTAGGTGGTGGACATTAAATATAGTGCCATTACCTAAAGTGGTATTGATAGCAAAGTATTATTATTCCAAGTGGTGTTAATTATTGCTGATGAAATGCTCACTCGCACTCTGTTTTGCTAGAATTAACTTAAAAACCTCAATTTTTTTTCTAAATTTATTAGCAATGAAACCATCCTAAGAGAAAGAATCGTGACAATCTTCATAGTTCCTTTCAGATTTCTTCATCTTGTTTTTGAGTGTTTAAAGATCTTTAAAAAAGAAAGAGAGGGAAAATAGTGACGGGACAAAGTAATGGAAATTTTTGTTAACCAAGTTTTTTTTTGAAAAAGATCTTGATAGTCATGGATATTCAAAGCCATTTGGAAAGAAAGTATATAGTTGGAGTACCTCCATTTTTGGATTAAATTGATAAAGCTATCGCAGAGTTAAAACAAGTCTTTCTTTTCTTTCCAGTTATAAATAATTTTGTTTTTGAATAGCCATATACATGACATGAGGGTGTTTTCGGCGTTCACAGTAGCACTTCCTTTTAGAACTTCTTGTAAAGGAAGTTAGATTCATATAATATGTAACATGAACAAAATAGAGATAAGTTTGAGTGCTTTCAAATTTTTTAAAACTTGACAACTTTTACATAACTAAAAGCTTTTATCTAGTAAATGGTTTGAGAATGAGAAAGCGTTAGTATATTGTTTATAACAAAGCCAACACCCAAAAAAACAAATTAATATTTTTCAAAGTTTATGATTTTGCCACCATGCCTATTATCTATTATTGTTCTATCATTATTAGTAATATTCAAAATAACATAGATTCCACTTAGATGTCAAATTTAATTTATTTTATTCCAATTTATTTTAAGTTCCCTACCAACCTTACGGGAAAGATCTCGGAAACGAAATTTCCCCTCCGCATTGATTATTATTATTAGGGTTATATGGCAATGAACTTTAACTCATCAGTCAATCTTCTAGAGAGGGTAATTCGTCCATGCAAATAAATTTGATGCAACATATGAGCAGGAATCTCAAAATCCAGGCAGGGTGCGAAAGGGCGTGTGAGCCAACGAGTAGATAAAAAAGAAAGTAGGTGCCCATACCTGAGTACAATTTGATGCCTAATTCTCCAATATGGTGTCCACTGTCCAGACTGACCGGCTATAAGCTGTCCGTATTGGTAATACCCCGGTGCCTTCTGCTACTGCCTGGTGAGCTGCTTCTGATGTTGTTATTTATCATTATTCGTAAAGGGTTGACATCACAAAACCTAATAAAGTTATCTGCGACGGACGGGTACGAGCCGAACACGTTCCGAAAACCCGAACGGCAATAGAATTCGCAAAAACCGCTGTGTAGAGGGTATAAATATGGGAGGAGGAGGATTGCCTTCTGGAGCGTGCAAGCTTCTGAGGAGAAAGTATCTGAAAGGCTGTCTATTCGCTCCTTACTTCTGCACGGACGAAATGGGCGCACCACATTTTGGTGCGATACATAAGGTCTTCGGGGTAAGCAACTTCTCTAAGCTGTTGATGCACCTGCCCCTTCATCAACGATACAATGCGGTGGTTAGCGTATTGTACGTTGCAGTCCTGTTTAGGGCTGCGTTTTGCATATTTTCGCTCTTCAGAACAAGGTACGTTAATTTCTATCGATCGCTACCTTCGGGTTTCAATTAATCTTTTAAGGAGGCGAATTGCCAAGTATCTTAAAGAAAACAGTTTAGGGCATGGGAGCTTCATAATAACAACTCACATAACCTACCTTTCTAAGTAAATAGAGTTTAAAATTAAAAGAGTGGCCATATTTGACTGTGTTGCATCCTTTGCCAGAAAACATTTGGGTTTTCTCGTCTTTCAAAATATCTGAAATCCTATGTTTAAATTTGAGGGATTGGAATTGTTTTTTTATCCTCACAAAATTTTTGAAATCTTTCATTTCTTTTATCTTTTGTGTCGTGAGACTTACTTTTTGCATGGTTTGGACCATCGTAGAGATCTTGGGCGTCGAGATAAATGGCAGAGTAATAGTGTGCAAAAATCTTTTATCGTTGGAGACGAATATGAAATAACCAGCCTTGCCATCTGGTAACGCTAACCCATGTGGCTCAACAACAGCTAAAAAAACATTTCTTAGGATACAATTTATCGGAATATTGCAGACCCATGTGGGTCAACGGCAGCTAGGAAAACATTTCTTAGGATACAATCTATGGGAATATTGCCCACTGCAAATTTTACATTCATACAGTAATTTGAGAGGTTTTAGAAACTTCATATTTGAATTTTTATGCTCCTACTCCAGTGACTCGATAGTGTGCAGCTGTCCAAAGTTTTGGAGGGATTAGTTTTTTATTCAAAAATTAATATCTTCTCATGAGTCTATTAATGTTCTCATTGTGAAGATTTTTTTGGATATCTATTTTTAACAACACATGATGTTGTTGATATTGTATTAATGTTCTCATTGTGAAGATTTTTTTTGGATATCTATTTTTAACAACACATGATGTTGTTGATATTGTATGGTCGTTATTTTCATATTCCCAAATCCCAAATTCTCATGCTATTTCCCTTCAAAAATCTCTACATTGGGATTTATCCGATAATCTCCTTGCTCTGTTTCTTTTTCTTTTTCTATCTTTTCTATTTTTGTTTTGAGCTCAACAATTTCTTTCTTTAGATGATGAATTTCATGGCTCACTTCCCCTAGGGTCAAGCATCTAGGCTTTGTATGTTGTTTTCCTTGAAAAGACTTTGTAACTTTTTCATAAGAGGCATCCAGAAATCCACAAACAAAGCTTTAGAGATGGTATCTTTTGAAGAACTACTAGTGCCTCTATGCATGGCTTGCAGGGATGTTTCTAGGAGTTTTTCTTTTAGTTCTCCTTCTGCAAGCACCTTGATGCTTGACAGCACTTCAGATTCATCATCATCTATGATATGTGCCATACGCACCTTTTCTTTTTGTGTAGTTTTTTCATCTTTTTCTTCTGAATCAAAGTCTGATTCAGTTTCAGAGAGGATGCAATGACACTTGTTAGTATATGTGTAATCACACTGTTGTATATGCATGTTTATATGTTCACCATTATAATCTGGCTCTGAATTGCTAGACTCAGTTGATTCTAGTGAACTACAACAATCTTGTTTCATCAAAAGCACTTCCTCTTTGAATTGAACTAGTGGTCTTCTTACCTGTTTCTGAGTTCTTTTGAGGAATTGTTCTTGTGACTTCCTGCCTTTGTTTGCCCTAGATTCTTTTCCCTTAGGACACTTATTTGTTGTATGCCCGCTTTCTCCACATAGCCAACAAGTGATCATTTGTTGCCTCTGTGATTTGAGGTGCATATCCTTTAGCACAAAATAATGTGTGTCGGACATGGTCTTGTAATACCCTTTTCTATGATGTTTTTTTGTTTTGTCACAAAGATTTTTGGTTGGCTGTTTTTGTCTTTTGTTCAAATTTTTCCTAATCTTTCTTTTCTGTACAATAGGATCATCAATTGATAATCCATATTTGCTGCAGATAGACTTACTGTCAGGTAGTCTAGATAATTTATGTAGAGACTTATTTACCTTCATGCTAGTATATAAGCCTACCAATGCTTTTGTCACGTTACAATATATTACTCCCTATTTATATGTCTCAAAAGATGTTTGGAAAACTTCTTGCCTTTGGATATATTCTACAAATTTAGATGGAAGTGATGCTAAGTAGACTTGTTTCCATAAGGCGTTTTGGCTGTCTTTAACCTCATAAATTCTTTGAGTCTAATCCCTATGAAAGTCTTCATATTGTGACATTTTTGTACATTTTAGATTCATTAAAATCATTTCATGTTTATTTGCAATTTCAACAGTTGCCCCACACCAGTGTTTAAGGATGAATGAGGTTAAAGCTCCTATCATGTTATTTCGGGGATCTCCATCCTCTTTAGGAAATATATCTCCTTCTTCATCTTTGACTATTTTTCCTTCTTTGACTTTGTCATTTATCTCAACGCCCAAGAATTTACAATGGTCCAAACCATGCAAGAAGTAATTTTGATAGCACAAAAGATAGAAGAAATGAAAGATTTCAAAAATTCCTCATGGATAAAAGGATTACTCCAATCCCTCAAATTGAAACACAGGATTTCAGATCTAAAAGAATATCTTGAAAGACAATGTTGTTTAGAAACCCAAATGATTTCTAGCACAGGAAGCAACACATAGTCAAATTTCCCTTCAAACAAGACTATGCTGGAAAGTTTCTAGGAGATTTTTCTTTTAGTTCTCCTTTTGCAAGCATCTTGATGCTTGACAGAACTTTAGATTCATCATCAATGGTCCAAACCCTACAAGAAGTAAGTCTGATAGCACAAAAGATCAAAGAAATAAAAGATTTCAAAAATTCCTTAAGGATAAAAGAACAACTCCAATCCCTCAAATTCAAACACAAGATTTCATATCTAAAAGAATATCTTGAAAGACAATGTTTTTAAAAAAATCCAAATGCTTTCTGGCACAAGAACCAACACACAGTCAAATTTCCCTTTGAAGAAGACTATGCAAGAAAGCCTTGCAAAAGTCGGGCAATTCCTACGAACAAAGAATATCAAGTATTATGTGAAAAAGAGATTGCATGTCTATTAAAAAGAGGGTTAATCATAGAATCTAGCAGTCCCTGGAACTGCTATGGATTTTACGTCAACAAACACTCAGAATAGATTAGAGGGGTCCCCAGATTGGTTATAAATTACAAACCTCTAAATATTGTTCTAGCCGACGACACATTTCCAATCCCCCACAAAAAGAAGTTTGATAAATAAGATAGCAGGTGCTAAAATCTTTTCCAAGATCGACATGGAATCTGGTATTTGG
Source organism: Pinus taeda (assembly GCA_000404065.3). Lineage (NCBI taxonomy): Eukaryota > Viridiplantae > Streptophyta > Pinopsida > Pinales > Pinaceae > Pinus > Pinus taeda. The sequence continues at coordinate 110,423 of APFE031324502.1, read as the reverse complement.
AAAGTTTCCATACAAGAATAAGATCAGTTCAAAATGACTTTTAGTATTCATGGTGGACACTATGAATGAAATGTCATGCCTTTTGGTGTAAAGCATGCACCAACAAAATTATAGAAGATAATGGATAAGATTTTGAAGCCATACTTTGATTGGCTTATTGTGTACACAGATGATGTACTCATTTTTTCAAAATCTGTTGAAGAACACTTTAAACATGTTCATAAATTCTCACAAATAATAAAGAATAATGGCCTAGTACTAAGCAAGAAGAAAATCACACTACAGATACATGCATTAGATGTTGCCGAAAAAATTCCTGATAAGATTACAGATAAGACGCGGCTATAGAGATTCTTATGATGCCTAAAGTAAGTCAGTAATTTCTATAAAGAGTGTGCTTCAAACCGAATCTTATTGAACCAGAGGTTGAAAAAAAACCAATACCATGGACTGAAGAACATACTGTTGTAGATGAAAATCTTCCAAAAATTGTAGAAAGTGATGCCAGTAATATTGGATGGGGAGGAATTTTAAAGAAAATAAAAGATGGAGAAGAATAGTTCATACAATTTGCCTTAGGAACATGGAATTTCACCAAACAGAATTATTCAACAATTGAAAAGGAAGTCAAAGCGACTTGGAATTGTATTGACAAGTTCGATCTCCACCTTCTACACAAGAAATTTTTACTCAGAACTGCTGCCTCTGCACTAAAAAAAAGTTATGACAAAAGACATTAAAATTATAGTGAATCCAAGTTTGCTAGATGGCAAGCATTGTTTGCAAATTTTGATTTTGATGATAAGCATATAAAAGGAGAAAAAAACTGTCTACCAGATTTCTTGAGTCAGGAGTATCTGAAAAAAAATCATCTAATGGTTATTGTCATTGAATGGGACCCTACAACAGAAGAAGAAAAACTTAGAAATATTCTAGACAACACCTCATGGCCAATCTATGCAGGAAAACAGAAACCCACTTGGAAATTACGAAACACCAAAGCTATAGATGAAAATCTACAACCTCATAAGGACATACAATAGCTTGTACCAGAAAGAAAGATTTACCCTAATTCCAGTGCTTGGATACATGATATGGTGTATAAGAATTCAATCAGATATTCTAATCTTGCAGATGAAGCATTAAGGGAAAGTTTTCATGATATGAGTCTGATATGGAATGAGGGAAGAAGTAGAACTAAAACATTCCATAAATATTATGATATCATTAGAACCAGATATCCTAAACATCCTACAAGAATAATGTGACCACAAAAGGATCTAAACCTTGTATTTCTTGACACTGTCTATAATTTCCAAGGCTATAAAGATCTCTAGTGGGATCCCTTATGCAGAGAAGAAAAATCAGGAATACATTACACATTATTAAAATTTGGACCTGTCTTCATTACACAGTTACTGTTACAACCAACCTAGTTACAAAAATGGTGGAGATGGAATGGGATAAATAAGACTGTTATGGATCCAAGGTACTTTGAAAGAGACTTTCAAAGTGATTGCTAGGAATGCATGGAGTGTAATGGCATGGAGTATTTTCACCTTCCCTATAAGACTATTGCAGACCTAAGGAATTTTTCTGATGATCACATATTAGACTACTTCTTGAGAGGACATCATTATTGGTTAGTCTTAACGAAAGTAAACCATCAGGTTATCCTTTGGAAACCAAAGATTGTCAGAAGTATTTATACAAAAGCATGGGAGACTAGTGGAGCATACCTCCATAATAATGGCTAATTCCCTCATACAAATCCATTGAGAACGTAACTTAAAAGACTCCAAGGGTTCTCGTGGGCTCCTCTTGAAAAGCATCCACAATGTACAATAATGTCTTGTCGCTTGACTTTGATAGTGACAGATTTTCGTGGGATTTTACGACAAAAATATCCACATTATAAATTTATTTTCCATAGGATTTGGAATAATTCTGATTTTCGAGACTCGAAGCACTTCTTTGACTTTTGGTGTGATTTGATCCACATCTCAGAATCTCAGTACAATTGTTTTTTGTGTGATTTGATCCATACCTCAGAATATGAATACAATTCTCCGATGTTTGTCCCCTTCTCATCTTATAAAAAGAGAGAAGTAATGATCATTGGGGCATTCGGAGTTGGAGAGTCTCAGAGTGAAAATCTTATTGTTTGAAGTCTGAGATAATCTTCCTGCTCTGAATCTGCGAACATCTGTGTTCGTTCTACTTGCATCATGAAGAAAGTCTCTATAGAGTCGAGTTTGAAAAGCCTACGTATTAGGGCCTAACAACCTCGGTAACAACCTAAAGTGGATGAACTCATTAAGTTTGAGACTGTGTTTGTTTTAGAAAGTTCAAAGACAGAGTCTGCAAAGAGCCAGGTAGCCTTTACAGTGCATCTTACTATAAGGTGTATCGTTTGGTAAATGCCCAAGCACTCGATCTCTATTGAAGTTTCTCTAAATCTTCCAACATTGTAATTCATCTTTTGAAATCAATAAAAGAGAGAAGTTTTTCAAAGTGTTCTACATGAGTTTATGTTTTGTTATGCTATTTTAAACATTCTGTGAGAGGAGAGGTTCATTTGAGGTTCGTCGGAAGTTCGTCAAGGAACGAGAGACGTTTTGCTCATGTTAGCAAGAGGTCGTTGAAGAGCGTTATTGTGTGAAGATGCAGAGGTTTGTGTACAGGTTCATGTAAGAGTTTGTGTATTCATCACAGAAGACGTAAAAATTGCACTACAAACTTTTAAATTGGTATCAAAGCAATCACTAAACTAGATCACTAAATTAGAGATAACAAATACAAAACAACACATAATCACCTCAATATCGAAAACCAAAAACAAATTTCAAAATATTTATCATATCGAAAACCAAAAACAAATTTCAAAATATTTATCATAACATTTTTGCAGGGAAGATAGATTTAGTTCAAACCTTAGCAAAAACTTTCTATCCCGTCTTCGATTATAAATTATCAAACTTTTCTAATTTTGCGGGAAATTAATGGTTGGTGGGTGAGTAAAATCCGTACCATCCATCCTTTGCATGTAAGATGAATTTGTAATGAGTTAATGGTTGCTAGGTCGGTGAGATACTTCCATCCCCGTTTTTCATGTGAGATGAATTTTGCAACGGCTCACACGTTCGTTTCCCACCATCCACCTCTTTCATTTGACGCGCTTATTTATGTTAAATTACTTCTTTAAATAATTTTTCTCATAATACATGATTTTTATTTTTATTTACCTTCTCTTTTTAATTTATATATACATAATTTTTTCAGATACGTATTTCGTAATTATAAAATGGTTTGAAAATGTAAAAGGATATATTTTTATAGATTTAATTTGGATGGACTAGAGAAAAATTATCTTCGTTAGTGGGGATATAATTTCTCCTTGAGTTTACTATATATATTATATAAAAAAATTATAATAATAAATTTTTAATCAAATTAAAAAAAAATTAAATTATATCATTAATAAAAACAGTTTTAAAACTTTATTTCCTTTGATTTTTGAGTTAGTTTAGGCCTTGTTTGCATTATTTTGCTATTGTGACCTATGATTTTACGAGTGTTTCTCATACAAATAACATTGTTTTATCACTGGTATAATAAACATTTGTATCTTTATAAAAAAACTATAAATTTCTTTTCAATTCAAACCTTCCAGATGTCTTATTTAAAATATATTAAAATATTTATGATTAAGATATCTAATTTTTTTATTTGTATTGAATTATTTATTTATTATTATTATATTAGATATTAAAAATTATATAATTAATTTATATTAATATTTTTTTGGTAAAGTTATATCATAATTATATTTACAATAATATTAAAATAAAATAGACAATTTTAACTGCGATTAACATCTAAAAATATCTTAATAAATACCTAATCACCATCTATTTTAAAATCCATAAACATTTATATCAATATTTAAAAATATTAATTAAAACTATCAAAATAAATTTAAAAAATTATTCAATAAAAAAAAATTGCAATATGAACACTTACTCATCATATAAATACTAAATTCTCTTTTCTCGGCCTTCATATTATTATCACTCCATCATTAGTTTACATTTTTGACCTACATTCTTAAGATTTTATATTATACCTTCTAATTTTATCACTATTTACTATATTGTGTTCCCATATCCCATGAGGCATCATTACTACTCTGCTGAAATACCTCAAAGTAAACATACCCAAGAATAAACTTACTAAGAAGGTAGCCTGACTACCGCGGTATGCAAGCGTCTAATTTGGAACAACATGTGTATCTTTGTTACCAAGTTCGACCATATTTGTAAGGACCTGCGGTTCTTGACTCATCCGCCGGTGTGAAGTGCGAAGGTTTGGCTAAGCAAAAGAGCACACGAGCTAATGAAAGATGATTGAGCGAACACTTGGAGCGCGCATATAATTGAGGAGCGAGTCATATGTTTATAAGGATGGACGAGGGCATTCATCAAGACAAGCCAACAATAGAGAAGTTGTTGTTCGGGCATTGGTCGATGGGCCGACCAAGCAAATAGCAAACCAAAGGCGTCAGTTGAATGATATGACAAAGGTCGGTCAAGGGGTGGCATGACCAACCGTGGATATCGCAGAAAGTTGTATCAAGTGGAAAGGCATGGGTAAGGAGTGCCCATCGTTTGGTTATCGGTTGAGGGCGTGGGTGAAGGCGTCCATCCTTCGTGCAGGAGTAAATGGTGTAGTAGAACTCGCGTGAAGGTGCCGGTTGTTGGGCGCGGGTAGCGACTCATGTGAGGGTATGCCCGCCCATCATTCAAAGGCATTCTTGGGGAAGGTCGCCTGCCGATTGTGCGAAGGTGCATGGGTGACTCGAGTGAGGTCACCCGCCCATCATGCAAGAAGAACAGGGTTCGGTTGTGAAGTGCGAAAGGTAGCTCGTGTGAGGGCACACCTGTCCGACTTGGGCAAAGGATCTTGGTTGTCACACGGTGGTGTGATGAAGTTGTAAATTTGGCTAAGTATGAAACTTGGTGTTTCCAAGTATACCTGTAAGGCTTTGTAATATTGAAAGACTGTATAATATATTATTCGGGCAGACTCATTGTTCAGGGAGTTGCCCCTCCCTTTATACTGTGCAATTTTGTTCTCTTGTATAATTGTTGTTGACAATGAATGTGTATGGGTGTTCATTGGTATAAAGGAAAACATAGTGATTACTTGGTTGCGAAACACAAACTAAGTAGGATAAGTGGTTAGGCGCAGTCCACAAACATAAGTATTGGTGAAAAGAAAGTGTTCGGTGGTGCAACACCTCACTAAGAGTGGTTGAAAGACTACCGAGGCTTCGGCGTCGTGACAGTTGGTATCAGAGCTCGGTTGGAGTTGGTGTTGAAGATTGCTGCCGATTCAGGTTTGAAGAAGCTTCACAGTTGGTGACAGATACTTGCAGGTGAAGGAAGCTATTTCACATACAAGTGGAAAAAGGGTTGGTTCATGTCTTGCAGGGAAATTGGAGAAGGCTAAAAGGCAAGATGGTGGATGAACCTACTATAGGTGAATTTAGCCATAATGCAAGTGAAGTCTTCCGGTACAAAGTGTTGGAACAGATGGGTTGATGGAGTTCTAACTGGGTTTCGATGAAGGCTGAGAACATGAAGATTCAGGAAGGCTGTTCGGAACTAAGGAGGGAACTTGAAAAACTCAAAAGCCAATCGAGACAATCCAGAGGATGTTTGGAAGCTTAGTTCTATGAAGGTAGTCAATGGACACTTGGTTGGTGCATTTGAGTAGAATGCAATGGAGGACAAGTTTGAAAGGAATCAAGCTAGACCAAGATCAAGTTTCTTAGAAGAGCCAAGCAAGGAAGTGAAGTACCTTAGGAGGAATGTCAAGATGGAGCATAAGCCAATTGACACTTCTTAGGCTGAATTCTTGAAGAAGGTTGCTGATGTGAGACACAAGATAAAGCTGATAGAAGGAGGTGATGCCTTGAAGCTGAGCTTTGTGCAGGTGACCGTGAAGGGCAAGAGATTTGTAGATTTGGTGGATACGAGAGCTAGTCATAGTTTCTTAAGCAGGAGAGTAGCAAAGTCTTTTGGGAAGAAAGTAAAGATGGAGAGGGAATGGAGTGCTTTGAAAGCAGTCAACTCTACCATGAAAGCTGTTATTGGTGTGATGGAAAACACTCAGGTGAGAGTGGGATTGTGGTTTGGAAATTTAGACTTGAGGATCGTGGACATGGATGATCATTCTATGGTGTTGGGGAAAGATTTTTTGAGACTTGCACAAGCCATACCAATGGTTTACTAGGACATTCTCTTGATCACAGCTGAGGGAAGAATCATGTTGGTTCCAATGAATAGAAGGAGTTGCTTGGGGTATAGATCGAGGATGAATTCTATGACTTTGTATCCCAAAGATCCGAATGTGATGCATGAGGATGTGGAGCAAAGAGGACTTGGGAGTATGAATCAAACAACGAAGGAAGGGAAGCTAATTGAATTCGTTGCAAAAGCGAGGAAGGATGAAGTAAGTGGGTGATCAATCTCACGAAGCTTGAAGCACTTGACAGAGACATCTTTTATTGATGATCTCCACAATGGAGTTACAAAAGAAGGGGGTCCGAGTACTACTTCAGAAGCAGTGGTTGGAGAGGATTATGAAGGTAGAGATCCGGCTGGTATAGTGGATTTTTGCAGGTATGCTATGGGCATATATGACTTTCAGTTGACGAAAGCCAAGCTTGGGGAGCTTGGGTGTACATGTGAGGAGATTGAGGTTGTGCACAGATACTTGAGGACACAACATCAATCTAATACATGGGTGGATGAGAGTCAGGGAGGAAACTTCCTCGCCCTCCTTTCTCTATAGACAACCTTGGAGATCTGTTGGTGCAGGGACCTTGATTGGAAGGGGCTGCACCACCTTAGCAAAGGGCCTTGGGAGGAGGCTTCTTTATGACAGATTGTAGACTTGGATGCAGATGGCCAGATATTGGGATGGAGTCTACATGGGTTGGACATCATGGACAATTAGAGTCATGGACATCGGGTTGGAGATATGAAGCATGACAGTTATGTAGGGACATTATGCAAGAGCATGTGTAGAGGTGTCATTCATGGACCTACTATGAGGAATGCCAAGGGAAAGGATGTTGTGCAGATGCTGTTGTGACATAGAGTTGTATGAGGCAGTGGAGAGGTTGTACACTCTTGTGCAACAAGGCCATGGGTTGAACTTGTTGCAGATAGGATGGAGTTTCCATGGACCTGAGCATGGGAATTGGATAGATTCTTGATGGGTCCGAGATGTAGTAGAAGTCAGGGAAAGACTGATGGTGGCATAAGGATGTGCATTCTTGTGGTTTGGATGTAGGTTGGATTAACTAACCAACTAGTTCGAGTCATGAGGGGTAGCAGTGTACAGAAGGATGTGACTATCAGGTCTACACTTGACGATGAGCATGCGAGGTGTGTTCGTATCAGGATGATTCGAGGTGATGTTTGACAGAGAGATTTTGCTATTGAGGTCGACATGTTGGCACATGATGGAAGTGTGTTAGCATCTGATGAAAGACTACAGGATGAGGACGAGACATGATGGAGATGGTGGTTCTACATATGTTGCAGGGATGTTTGCAGTATGTGGAAGAGTTGATATCATGGATAAGACTGTTCGGATATGATGATCTTGATCTTGGTGGATGGCTACCAAGATGGGATGTTGTCAAGGGCGACAACGACTTCAGGTGGAGGAGGATGTAGGCATGTGCGGTTCTTGACTCGTTCGCGGGTGCGAAGTGCGAAGGGTTGGCTAAGCAAAAGAGTGTATGAGCTAACGAAAGATGACCGAGCGAACACTTGGAGCGCGCACGGAAGTGAGGAGCGAGTCATATGTTTATAAGGATGGACAAGGGCATTCATCAAGACAAGCTGACATTAGAGAAGTTGTTGTTCGGGTGTTGGTCGATGGGCTGACCAAGCAAATAGCAAACCAAAGGCATTGGTTGAATGATACAACAAAGGTTGGCTGAGGGGTGGCATGACCATCTGTGGAGCATATATGTTATGTGCGTGGAGGGATCATTTGGGGCATCATCAATTGATCGAACATTCAAATGCATTCACAAGAGATACAAGGAATAGGTGTGAAGATTGGAAGTGTAGCCGTAGCAAAGAGTGGCACAACTCTTTGCGCCAAACCTTGGGCGAGGCCGCACAGGATATCACACAAAGTTGTATTGGGTGGAAAGGAGTGGGCAAGGAGTGCTCGTCATTCGGTTATCGGTTAAGGGCGCGGGTGAAGGTGTCCATCCTTCATGCAGGAGTAAACAGTGCGGTAGAACTTTAGTGAAGGCGCTGGTTGTTGGGTGCGGGTAGCAACTCGTGTGAGGGCGTGCCCACCCATTGTTCAAAGGTGTTCTTGGGGAAGGTCGCCTGCTGGTTGTGCGAAGGTGACTCGGATGAGGTCACCCGCCCGTCATGCAAGAAGAACAAGGTTCGGTTGTAAAGTGCAAAAGGGGGCTTGTGTGAGGGTGCACCTGCCCGACTTGGACAAAGGATCTTGGTTGTCACACGGTGGTGTGATGAAGTTGTAAATTTGGCTAAGTATGAAACTTGGTGTTTCCAAGTATACTTGTAAGACTTTGTAATATTGAAAGACTGTATAATATATTATTCGGGCAGACTCATTGTTCAGGAAGTTGCCCCTCCCTTTATACTGTGCAATTGTGTTCTCTTGTATAATTGCCGTTGATAATGAATGTGTATGGGTGTTCATTGGTATAAAGGTAAACATAATAATTACTTGGTTGCGAAACACAAACTAAGTAGGATAAGTGGTTAGGCATAGTCCACAAACATAAGTATTAGTGAAAAGAAAGTAGTCGGTGGTGCCGCACCTCACCAAGAGCGGTCAAAAGACTATCGACGACCTGGGGGCATGACAGTATTGGCCAAATACGCCCGTTCGATTTGTTTTTTTTTCAAAATTTGATAATTTGAATTCGATATGGCTTTGTTCATATAAATTTAATATTAAAAACTAATTATATTATTTTTTATATAAATTTACAGTAAAGGGTGTTTGTAATAGGGAAATTAGATATTTCGAAAAAATTAAAAACATAATTTTCTATATTTAAAAAGATATAGGTAAACAGTAAAAACTTGGATTATTAAAAAAATTGTAAATTGTTGAAATAATAAGTAAAATTTTATATTAAAATATTTAGTAGAAACTAAAGTTTGCAATTTGGTTAAAATAATGGAATTTTATAAACAAAGAATAATAAATTTTATTTTATTAAATATTTTGTAAATATATAATATTATATATTATTTATATTGGAATTTGATACCAATATTCTTTTTCAAATAGTTATTGTTTTGCACAATATTTTATAATTTCCATTTTTGCTATATTTAAATTTAATGTATTTTTTCCATATTGAATTTTTTATAGTAGTATTTTTTTTCAAATTTGGTAGGTATGTGTCGTACGCTCCACCTTTAACAAAATCTAAAACCATAAATTAAAGTGTGGATGTGTTTCTGTCGTGCAGTCTATTTTGGAGTGAGTAGAATGTGCAACTTTTAACTACGTAGAAAACTCTAAAAAATAGATTTGGGTTGTTTTAGTTATTTATAATAATAATGTTATTTTTCATTTTGAAGAGTTATATTAAAATTTATTATTTGAGGTTGTTACATTTTCCTAATAATACATTGTTTTATAACTTTTTAAATAAAATTATATTATGTTAGATACATCTGTAATATTCTTTAAAGAGGTTTAAATCATAAATAATTATTTCATAAAAAATAAAAATTAAATATTTAAAAAAAAATAAAAATATTAAAAAATGTATATTTTCTAATTTATTTTTAAGTAATCATTGTTTCTCGTATTTGAATCAAAATTTCATATTCGAATTTTCAATCTTAGTAACTATGATTTCTGTGCAAAAATTTATTTTACTATTATTAACCTATAATTGATATTTTAAACGTAGGACAATTTTTTTAAAACTTAACCGACAATTGTGAAATTATTTTTCTTATTTTTTTTTAAAATAATTTTAGGATGAAAATCTCAACAATATTGACATTGTTGAGAGTGAATAGAGAGCGTGCGTACGTATTAAAAAAATTATCCTAATTAGTACAATTAATGTTTCACTCTTATATATAAACCTATCTTGCTTTAACTGTTATCTCAATGAGTGAAGCCATTTTCCGAGTATTATAGTAAAATATGTCAGCACTCTAGTCTCTCTCCTACACACATAGACTTGAATACAGGCTTTATTGATTATATATATCTTTATTTTTTCTCCCGTATAGATCTTTGTAATTTCGTGATGCCACACAAGAAACCAAAATTGATGCTCAATATAGAGATACTTATATAGACCGAGGAAATATCAACCAACTACAACTGTAGTACAGGGAAATACATGGAATTCTAACATATTACTATTGACTTTGGTAAGTTCACGTGACATCTTGCTTTATTGGGTACATAAGCCAAATAGTCTATCGTCTATGGAGTGGAACCTATATGACTTTCTAGTGTTAATTTTGACTACTTGGCCTTTGTATCTAGAGATGTTGAAATCATATGCCTTTTAATTGTATGTTTTTCTTTTTTCTTTTTAAATTAAAATTAAGTATACGAACATTGAAATTAAGGCATGAAATATAGTAATAAATGTATAAGACATCTGAGTAAATGGATGTAGAAAATAAGTATAATTATAGATTGCTAAAAAAAATATAGCAGGTGTATGTTTAGAAATTATAGAATTCAAATTTCAACAGATGTTATATATAAACTATTTCTTACAACTTTGTTTAAATATAGGTAAATTAAAGTAAAAATAAATAAAAAGTAATGTGATATTAGTTATGTACATATGTATTTATTTATATATATCTATTAGTTATATATATTAATTAAAAAATTTTAAAAAAAAACTTGCAACTTTGTTAAATATAAGTAAATTAAAGTAAAAACAATAAAAGTATGTTGATATTTAGTTATGTAACATATGTATTTAATTAATATATATCATATTTAAGTTTATATATTAAAAAAAAAAAATTATTTGTTAAAAGTAAAAAATTATTTTAATTAAAAAATATATTAATATATTAAATCTCATTTAATGCTTATTTCTGGAATTAAAATTATATTTAATCTCCATAAACATAATTGAGTTTAAATCTAATCTAACTAGATTTATGTTAATAGTAAAAAAAAGATGGTAGATTTTGACAACTACTTAAATACACTTCCAAAAAACCAAATATCATAGTAGTCACTTGTAAGCTGTAGTTAAGAGTTAATAATTTATATAAATATTTAGACAATACTAAATAAATAGATAAATAATTATCTACATTATTCGAATAATAAATAATAAAATTTTCATTTTCTAAAAAAACTTCCAATTACATTAATACATTTTCATTATTAATTATTTAAACCAATTACATTAAAATTATATAATATAGGAAATAAGACGCCGCAGATAAATAGACATAACGATTTTCGTACCCTGTAACATCCCCATAGGTGGTCGGTGGAAGCGTTAATATTTTATTTTTGTACGTGTGATCCATTTGGAATATTTTATATCGATGATGAAATTAATATACAATTTTGGCTAGCATTTTCGGAGCTCACAAAAATTCATATCGGTTTTTAATTCAATTCAATTTACCTAAAGTCAAACCATGATAAGTCAAGTAGTGTGTTTCCTAAAGTCAAACCATAATAAATCAAGTAGTGTGTTTCTGTTTTTAAATAAGATGGCAGTATCTTAGTGATATCAATATATTATGGATCTATGTACATAGATGAAGTTTTGTAGGTTAAATCAATTTTGCTGTAATTTATGGTGGATCTTCTAGAAAGATATACTCAACAGATATACTCAACAGATGGCGGTCTTTCTTTTATCTTAGAAGAAGTGATTTTTTGTATTGTGGAGGGTTTTGGATTATCTATAACTCAATATTCTAGGAAACTTATGTCTTCTCATTTGATAATTTGATGTTCTATATTTTGATTTTGGGCATTTGTTAGAACAATCACACTGGATTTTGATTCTTTACTAGGAGCATGGAGGACAACAAGATAGAGAAAATTGGAATTAGAGCCAGTAATGTCTGGTTCATTGCGGTTAGTACTCAAAATCTATAAATCTATAAAATGGATAATTCTAGAAGATCAATCTCTTTCAGAGAGATTGAAGCTGAAGAACAAGTTGAAGAAAACCCATCAAAAGATATGTTTGGATCATCATCTAAAAGGGTTATAAATTCTACAAAACTTGAATATTTAGAGAGTCAACCTTCACCTAAGTGGCGTTTTCCTAGCATATCCTCTACATAAGTATATGTTGATCTGTCTATGTTCCATCTTAAATCGGTAACCAGAATATCTATTAAGGATAGTATTAGTCAGATACAAGAAAACTTTGATTTTGTACAAACAATTTCTCTGCTTGATACTAAAAACCATTAAAATGAAGCTAATCGGTTGGGAACCAAATATCTACACTTGGGATGTATAAGAATAGGGATAAATCCCCTAGTTCATAGAGGGTTGAATACTTATGTTCTTTCCACTTTCAGAGACTTGACACATAATAAGTATTTAGATTCATTAATAGGCGGGATGGTTGCTCCATTATCAAATGGATCAGTCTACTTTGATTGTTATCCAAACTTTTTTGTCTATATCTTTGATGAACACATCAAAGATATTTTGCAACTCCAAATCCAAATGACGGGGTTTGATATGAAGAAGAACAAAAAAAATATAGCCATCCAAACTCATGGTTGTTTTAGACATATCGATACGCTCTATCCTGTTGTCCTCCATGCTCCCAGTAAAGAATCAAAATCCAGTGTGGTTGTTCTAACAGATGCCCAAAATCAAAAGATAAAACATCAAATTATCGAATGGGAAGACTTAAGTTTATGAGAACATTAGGTTGCAGATAATCCAAAACCCCCTACAATGCAAAAAATCACTTCTGCTAAGATAAATGAAGGACCATCATCTGTTTTAGTGTCTTTTCCTAGAAGATCCACCATAGATTACATAAGAATTGATTTAGCCTGTAAAACTTCATCTATGTACATAGATCCACAATATATTGATACTGTCAGTTCTCATCCACCATCTATAAATTGCCAGCATATGGATTTATTTGAATATGCCCAGATTGTAAACTTTGCCTCTTTGCAAGTTATGTGTCCAAACTGTAATTAGAAATTAAATTCCAGTAATCTTTCTGAATTTTTTATACATCAAAACCATCACCCTAGAACGGGAGAATCCCCACCAACAACTTCTGTAACTCCCTGTCCTAATCCAAAATGTTCTGATATTCCATTCTCACATGATTATGATCATGTGATGATGATTCATGAACTTCATTCCTTGGAAAATGAAGATCCTCGCCTCAAAGAAATGTTCAGCAAAATGTGTCCCTCTGGTATGCTTTGATACAGTCTAGGATATCTAGAACAACTAGATGACCTGATCCCTCAGTCTAGATTTAATAATTTTGTGCCTCCTGATTGTAAGAAGCCTTCAAAACCAGAAATGCACAAATTCTTCTTAGTGTTGGAAGGATGTAAAAAGCATATGATTGATAATCAATGGATAAAAAATATGCTAAATTGGGATCTATATGCCCATCTTAAGGCTGAAAGTTTTGACCTTAGTACTCCATATCATGAGAATATCAGACTATCATATGAATGGAAGACATAGATGAAAAATACAAAATTTTGGTTATCCTTTTATGAATGGAAAAGAAAATTGGAAGGCACAGATGTCCACAAGGCAGATGCTAAATCATCTTCAGAAAAACATGTTTGAACTGTTATAGATGGTAGCAAAATTGAAACTCCTACTACTTTTCCTTGTTACAAAGGCATTATGTTAGGAGAAGCACAAAATAGTGCTAAAGCGATTCCCTTGGTCTTAAAGGATGATAATGCTTTTGGCATTGATGGTAGGATACAAAGAGCCAATGAATAGATAAACTAGACCAACACGGTAGTAAAAGGGTTGGAAATGAACTATGCAAAGGCTAGAGAAGTAAAAGAAAGTTTTGATAGTTTACAAGTTTTTGTAAAAAGCATCAATAGGACTTTGAATTATGTAAATTATTCTACTACAATATTAAAAAGCTTTGTTAAAGAATCTTTAAAAAGAATTGAAGATGTTGAAAAGAAAGTGGATATAGGGAAACAATCTACTCAAGAATCCATTGGAGAATTATCTGAAAAATTTGACAGAGTGCTTATAGCCTCTAAGGAAAAGCTTATTCCTGTCTCTTCTCTGTTCGAAAGAATAGTAAATATTCAGCATCCTATCAAACCTATTGATAAATTTCCTTTTCTTCTCCCAAAAGAAATAACAAAAGAAAAATTTGAGCCTATAACGCTTTCTTCTCTGTCTAGAGAAACAAAACAACCTAAAAGCTGAGAATCACACCTATTCCCCATCTATGAGCCTCTCCAAAGCTAGTATCCTAGGTATCCTGCAGTAGGTTTCAGTGGAAAAGGGAAGCTCCCTGAAACACAATTTCCATCCTGAATCATAGAGAGTGGAATATTGACAATTTGAGTATTTCTCAAATAAGGCAAATGATAGACCTAATGTTTACTGAATATAATCTTATGTACCTTAAAGGGAAGAATGAAATAGAAGTTTGTAAGTCTATCATTCAGTGTTTCACTAGAACCTTATTAAGATGGTGGGAACTAGAGTCATCACCAGTGTTAGTAATAAGAATTGAAAATGAAATTTTAAAGGATGAAGGGGGAGATATCATCCATAATGCTGACGGTGACCCACAAAGAAACATGATTGGAGCATTGACTTCATTCATTTTAGAACATTGGTGTGGAGGAGAAATTGAACTTGCAAATAAGCATGAGATGATTCTCATGAACATTAAATGCAACAAAGTGTCCTAATATGAAGAATTTTATAGAGATTGGATTTTCAAAGAATATATGAGGTCAAAGATAGTGAAAACATCTTATGGAAATAAGTCTACTTAGCAGCATTGTCTTCACAATTTGTTGATTATCTCAGAGAACAAGATGTTTTTCAAATGTTGTTTGAATCCTTTACCTGGGGAGAAATATATAGTATCATAACCATAGTTCTGGTAGGATTATGCATAAGCATGGAAGTAAATAAATCACTGCAAAAATTGTCAAAACTACTACACAATAAATCCATCTGTAGTAGATATGGCCTATCTATAAATGACCCCATAATAAGAAGAAGAAAAGCCAAAAAGAAGGCCAAGAAAGTAATAAGACAAGGACACAAAGAATATGCACAAAAAAAAAGAAAAGGAACCAGGAAAGGATACTATAAGTATTTCCTAAAGACACACTATTATGAACCCAAGGATATTCATCTACAAACACAGAAAATGGATCAGTGGAATAAAATGACTTGTTGGCTCTATGGTCAACCAGGACACACTTCAAATCGCTGCCCCCTGGCAGATGAATCTAAGAAAAGAAAAGGGAATAAATCTTTCGAAGAAGCAAAGAAGAAGAGAGAAGTAAAGATAGAAAGAATGGTGTCAATCATGTGTTACAAATGTGGTTCTAAAAATCACAAGTCTGAAAATTGCCCCAACTCCTCACATAAAGAACAAATACAGCAACAACAAATCTGCTCAACTTAAAAATCCTCTGAATATTCTTCCTCAGAATCCTCTGACAAAGAATTGAATATGCACATGAATGAATGCAATTGCACTGATTCAAAAAACAGCCAATGTGAATCAAGTACTAAATCAGAAAGCTCTTCTCATGAAGATTTTGTTTCTAAACCAAAAGAAAAGGTTCTCATGGAAAAGACCATAGATGATGCAGAGACAAAGTTACTTGCTCAAACCAAAACATTAGAATAAGGAGAACTAAAAGGAAATCTACTTGAAACTTTTTTGAGTACCATGCACAAAAATCAGCGAAGCAATAGTAAAAGGGCTTCAAAAATTGAATCCAGGGTATTATTCTAATGATGCTTCTTTTGAAAGAAATACAACAGCCTTCCAAAGAAGCCAACAACAATCTAAGGCTAGATCCTTAACAATAGGAGAAGTCAGTCAAGAGATTCATCATCTTAAGAAAGAAATTGCCCCCCCAAAAACAAAGGTCTCTGAGTTGAAGAAAGGAAAAGCACCTGAAGAAGAAAATGATGAATATCTTACCAACCCAAATGTTGAAATATTTGAATGAAATAGGGATGACTTTATGGATTTAAGAGATATGAGAGTCATGTCCATCCAATATCAACAACATCACGTTATGTTAGATATCTATATAAATGGAGAAATATTTTCCCTAAGGACACTTATTAAATCAAGAGCAGATGTCAATATACTAAATTCAAAGATAATACCAACAAAACATTGGGTAAAGTCCTTCAAACATGTATTTGGGTTAGGGAACAAAGACTTATTGTATGAATTTCCTCAGGCTTCTATCTGCTTCAAAGAACATTGCATAAAACTAAAATTTACTGTTGTTGACATTCCTATTGATTGCATCTTAGGAAATATATTTTTGGCTGTTGTAGAGCCACATGGATTAGCCGGACTAAAAAATGTAAAGGTTGGCTACTTTATATCTGTACCAAACTCAAATGGTAAGTTGCAAATAATCAAGCTACATTTTATTTCTACTCCAAGCGTATCCACTATGCTACAGGCAATGCAACAAATAGAGAAAGCCACAAATAAACTAGAAGAGCTCAAAGAACTAAAGACTACCATGAAAATAGGAGACTATCTAGAGACTCATAAAATAAAGCAAAGGATCTCAAATTTGAGATCATAGATAGAAATAGAATGATGTGCAGAAGAACCAAACACTTTCTGACATAAGAATCAAAATTGTGTGGAATCGCCATATAAGGATGAATATAAAGGAAATCCTTGCAAGAGCAGAGCAATTCTTATGAAAAATAATAAAGAAATCTCTGTCAAAAGGAAATAGCAAGCCTTTTGGAAAGAAGACTAATCAGAGAATCCAATAGTCCTTGGAATTGCTATGGCTTTTATTTCAATAAGCATTCAAAAAAGTTAAGGGGAGTTCCAAGATTAGTCATAAACTACAAACTTTTAAACATTGTTCTTTCCGATGATACCCTATTCCCCATAAAGAGAATCTCCTAGCAAGGATTGTAGGGGTTAAAGTGGCAATTCGAGAATCTAATAAATTTAAAACAACTTTCAGTGTACCAACAGGAAATTATGAATGGAATGTGATGCCTTTTGGGCTAAAGCATGCTCCTTCCAAATTCCAAAAAGTCATGGACATGATTTTTAAACAATATTTTGATTGGTTATTGGTATATATTAATGATGTTCTTCTGTTCTCTAAAAATATCCATGAACACTTCAAGCATGTTTAGAAATTTGTACAATTGGTAAAAAATAATGGGTTGGTTCTCAGCAAGAAAAATATTGAACTCTTTCAGACAAGTATCAAATTCTTAGGCCACACAGTCAAAGATGGGCAGAGCACTCTGCAAAAGCATGCTCTAGAATTTGTAAATAAATTTATAGACATTATCGCTAGCAAAACTCAACTCAGATATTTTTTGGATTCTTGAACTATGTGAGCAGTTTTTATAAAGATTGTGCCAAAGATAGAATATTACTTAATCAGAGGTTACAAAAACATCTACAACCATGGTCTCAAGCACACAGAGAAGCCATCAAAAGAATAAAAAATAAGGTAAAAAATCTACCTATTCTTCATATTGCTAATGAAAATTCTTTCAAAATTTTTGAAATAGATGCAACGATGTGGGGTTGGGAGGAATTATAAAGCAGAAGAAAGAAGGAGAAGAACAAGTTGATTAGTTCGTCTCAGGAAACTGGAGCCCATCTTAGAAGAACTAATCGACTATAGAAAAGGAAGTCAAAGCAACATGGAATTGCATTGACAAATTTGATGTCCACCTAATACATAAGAATCTTCTTTTAAGGACTGATGCCTTTGCACTAAAATAGGTTTTCAACAAAGACATAAAGAAACCTGGAGAATCTACGTTCACAAGGTGGCAGACTCTATTTTCAAATTTCGACTTTGAAGTTGAACACATTAAAGGAGAAGAGAATTGTTTACCTCACATTTTGAGAAGAGAATACATTCGTTAAAAAGAAAATGTCATGTTGATAGTAACATAATGGGATCCTTCCCAATATACAGAAATTCCAAGAATCATTCTTGAAACAAAAAATTGGGAAGAATACTTTACAAGGTGGAAACCCACTTGGTAGCTAAGAACAAAGATACTACATGGAAACTTACAATCTCATTCATATATACAACATCTAGTACTAGAAAGAAAAATCTACCCCAAAGGTAGCGAGTGGATACATGGCATGGTGTATCAACGGAGTATGTCAACTACTCATTTGGCCAAAGAATCCCTAAGTAAGGATATTTGTGATATCAATGTAATTAGGACTGAAGGAAACAATCAAAAAAGGATCTTCAATAAGTTTTTTGCTATTAATCGAACTAGATGGCCAAGATGGTATGATATGTTTGGAATGTGGCCTTAAGGTGATCCAACCCTTCTCTTTCCAGATACTATTTATAATTTTTCAGACAAAAAAAAACTATGGTGGGACATTATGAATGTACACGGGAAGGATGAAACTCATTACACCAAAGTAAATTTGGAGCTACATGGACTACACAAAGACAAAGACAGTGTGAATGGTTTCAATAATGGTGGGCTAATTTTGGTATTAACAAAACAACTATGGACCCTCTCTTCTTCCAAAAGGATTTCGAACTCGAATGTAATGATTGTGCATTCCTAACTAAGTGTTGGCAGTCTCATTGTAAAAACTATTGGGGACTTAAATAATTACCCAGACAGTCAGATTATTGGTTAATTTATGAAAATACACCATGAATGGTTAGTCATGACCAAGATAAAACACCAAATTGTTTTAAGGAAGCCCATGATTGTACGAAGAATATATACAAAGGCTTGGGACTCATGTAGATATTCCAAGATAATATTTCCAGGGACAACACCTTTGGGAGACTAATGAAGGTTCTCGTGGGCTTGTCCTAAAAAGCATCCACTATGTAATAATGATGTCTAGTCACAGGACAATAAGTGACCAGTTTTCTCATGGGCTTTACTATTTAAAAGTTTCCACTATGTAAATATCTTATCTTCTACAGTTTAATGTAATCAACATGTAAAGTTCTCTGTGGGATTTGTCCAAATCATCCATTGTGTAAAAGTGTACCAAGATCCTTTCCAGTCATGAGACTCGGAGCACTTCTCCGACTTTTGGTGGGATTTGACCCACATCTCAATGACTAATGGAGCACAGTACTCAATCCATCCGCCAGATTATCGGGTGTTAGTCTACTCAATCTCCTTTATAAGGAGGGAGATAGGCTCATAGATGGCATTCAGAGTGTGAGTGTGAGTTTTGGGTTTTTAGTTTTGAGTGTAAGAAGAAAGTTCTTACTCTCATATTCTTAGAGTTCGGATTTGAGAAGCCTGCGCATCAGAGTGAGAGCTTTGGTGAGAACCTAAAGTGGTCAGATTCTTAGGATTGAAGTCCGTCAAGTGTGTTTTAGAGATTGAAGTTCTGAGACAATGTCTATGAAAGCCCATGGAAACATTTCCTTTTTAATAGACCTCACCATCATAAACTTAGGAAAATACCTTTGAAAAATCTAAAAAAGCTTAAGTTTCATGGTGAGGAAAGATAAAGTCACTCCTTAAGGAATATGGCATCGCAGAAAGGATAACATGATGCCTTCTTACAAGCCAAACTCTAAGTATGTGAGATTGTGATGCGAGATTACATAATGAAAAACAAATATCGCATCGCATGCCTTCAAACACACTTCTGCTGGAAAACAGCAGAAAACGCCAATATGCGATGACGCATATCGCAAAATCGCACATCGCAAGAAATAAATTAACACGAAATAAGCACATACTGCGATTACGCGATTTTGCGACAATGTGATATTGCGATATCATGATAGAGCGACAAAGAAATCTTACAAAAGAGCGACAGTGCGATATTGCAATATTGCGATAATGCGATACAACGATCTCCCATATTGCAAAGCAAATCGTAGAATTACTCCATCACAAAATCTCTCGGCTCACTCTTCGAAAATTGTTTCATAAAACGAGACCTGGTTATGCGCTTTAATGCTAATTAATGAGGTAGTTGCCAGTTATTAATGAAATAAAGTTTTGTGTTTATCCAGAAACTAGTTCACGTAAGGTGATACACTTTTGCGTGTCTTTGGCATTTTAAAGCTTTCCTCTCATTATTCCTTATTATTACTCTCACCTCACTTGTAAACTGCAGGAACAAAAAACAAAGAATTATATGAAGCAGTATACAGGAAACTATGGAGAAGAAAAGCAAGGCTCTGATGTCTGAAGTTAAAGAAATGGCACCTTTGTACACAGACACCGCATGCAATAGAGACGTGGGTATGTCCACTTGGAAAGGCATGTATAATCTACTTGAGAAAGAGAATCCTAAGGTAATGGGGGTTACGACTACTGCAGGCTCACAAAATCCTTTTGAAGCATTAGTTGCAGACTTAGCTTGTTCGTTCCTATAGCAGCTAGCGACGAGGCCTAAAATTGTCCCCTATACAGACATGGTTAAATGGGTACTGGACAATGCTGACATAAAAAAAGACAGTTTAAGACTCAGGGTCAAGAGCTCTTGGAATCATTATTTTCACAAAATTTCAACTTTACATCCGCTACAAGAAAGCACGCAAGAGGCGAAAATCGCACCAAGGAAGCCCAAATTAAGAAACGGAGGTAGTTTCCGATGCGCGATTAGCGTAATTGCGCATCACTGGGTAAAACTTCTCGAAATGGAAACCTTCTAATTGCTCAGCTACTTGTAAGTCCCAGAAATTCGGAAAAAAGTATGTTAAAGATAAAAGGTAAATTTTGAATCCGAAAACCAGCGATAATGGTCAGAAATATCGTCAAAAGTATTTAGTGAAACCACACAGTCAGTATATTACTCTCAAAAGCATCATTAATTATGCCGAAGATGTGGCACCAACTCTTGTTGATTCCATTTTTGTAGTACAGTTAAAGGCTGAAGTCGGCTAACCGACTTTTCGCAATCAAATGCTGAATGCATGCTTGCGATGCTAAGGAGCAGATATAGAAATAGTTAGATATTAGATTTAATTTTAGAAATACTTTTGCTTTATTTTTTCTATAGAAAGGACGGTCATTTAAACAGTATCCTCTATTTTTGTAAATAATTTATTTTTAGATGTAGTTAGTAGTATTTAAACCCTTCTCATGCATTTAGAGAAGGGTCCAGAAATTTATCAAAAACTTGTCCTCAGAACATGCACTTTTGCACCCTCCGAGGAAGTGTTGATGAATGAATGGAACAGGATTTATTGATTTTTTCATTTGATATCTGCTACTGATGTTGCACTTCTGTACTCTTAGTGGATGTTGGATTAAGAGGAGATAAATCGTTATCGCTTGAAGCTCATGAGTAGAACTAGTTATAAATGGTACTTCTATCTCTTAACTATTTCTATCTTTTGTGTTAAAGCGATATTTAAGTCCAGTTGTTTATATGTTAATTCTTGAATGCCTGAGTTATCATTTGGCACTTTTGTACGTGATAGCTATTTATTTGTGCTTAATATATGAGTAGCTTACTGTGTGATATGTTTTTCACAACTGTTTCACCTAACTTTTTATGTGAAATGGTTTATCTATATTGAATTCTTTTCTTATAACAGCTGAATGATCTTTATTACCGATTGTTATTTGAAATCATTTTAGATCGCACAGAAGAAAGATTACACCCCGGGTTAGTATAGACTTTGAAGTTTCTATTTTATTAGAATACAATTGCATGTCATTAGATTAAAGTTAGAATTAGAGCATCTTAATTAGGAACTGTTAAACCAGAAACATCAATATTTCTCACACACACACTTGAATTGGGAAACTAGTCTCATATCCCCAGTCGGACCCGCTATACGAAACAGAAAAGGAGTTGCCAACCAAGGTCCGGACCGGGCGGGTATCCCCCTTGTTGCTGACCCGATTTTCGGGGCTTCAACATATTTGGCACTAGAAG
>APFE031324502.1:54615-85257 GCA_000404065.3 Pinus taeda | reverse complement strand
AAACAGATAGTTCTAAATGTATCAATTTTTTAGATAGTCCTGTAAATAAATCTTTATTTTGGAAATTATTTTTTGATGGTTCTAAATCTAATGAAGGAGCAGGAGCAGGATGCGTGCTAGTTAGTCCAAAAGGAGATAAAACTATGTTAACTTGCAGACTCGAATTTGATTGCACCAACAATATAGCGGAATATGAGGCTTTAGTCCAAAGGTTGTACAAAGCAATTGGATTAGATGTCAAATACCTTCAAGTTTTTGGAGACTCTGAAATTGTAGTCAGACAGGTACGCAATACTATACATTGTTTATTAGGTCATTTAAAACATTATCAATCTTTAGTTCAAGATCTGACTAAACATTTTATAGCATTTAGTATTTCATCAATTCCTAGACTCCAGAATGCAAGTGCAGACCTTTTAGCTAATGTGGCTTCCAAACTTATCCCTTCAGAAGATTTTAGTCCATATAGATTCTCAATAGAATTAATCTTTAGACCTTCTATTCGCGATAACATCAGAAATTGGAGAATATTCAACGATGATCCTGATATCCGGAGTTTTCTCACATCTGAAGGATCCTATGCCAATCAAATAATTGACGAAGACCAGCATGGTCGACAATTGCAACAAGATAGCACTAACAATGCTATACCTAAGTCGGTAGTCAAATTAGAAGACCTTTATGATTTGAAAGATTGGTTTAAAATATCTACTAATTCAAAACCCCAAAGTTCAACTTTGAACTGAGAATTAGTAAATCTGGGAACTGATGCCAAACCACAGAACGCCAATCTAGGCATTGGCCTAACTCCTGAAGAAAAATTAGCATATATCCGTCTTTTGAGACAATACAATTTTTTTTTTGCTTGGAACTATGATGAACATAAAACATACGACACTTTTATCATCCAACATACTATTCCAATGATGGACGATGAAAAACCAGTCCAACAGAAGTTGAGAAAAATCCATCCCAATCTAGAAAACCAGATCAAATCTGAACTCAACAAGCTAGTGAAGCCAAAATAATTTTTCCCGTTCGAAATTCCAAATGGGTCTCCAATATGGTTCCCATTAGAAAGAAAAACAGAGATTTTAGAATCAGTATTGACTTTCGAAATCTTAATAAAGCCTGCCAAAAGGATAATTTTCCTTTGCCTCCTATGGAACAAATTTTGCAGGCAGTTGCTGGGTCAGAATTAATGTCCTTCTTAGATGGATTTTTAGGATATAATCAAGTGTTGGTACATCCTGATGATTAATTAAAAACAACATTTAGAACCAAATGGGGTACCTACGCATATCAAAAAATGCCTTTTGACCTGAGTAATGTTGGTGCCACATTTCAGAGAGCCATGGACATCGCATTCAAAGGTTTAGTTAATATGTCCGTGGTAATCTATTTGGATGATATAAGTGTCTATTCCAAGAAACGAAGCAACCATCTTAGAGATCTAAAACAAATCTTCCAATGTTGTCTCAGGTATGGAATTTCACTTAACCAGAAAAAATCCTTTTTCGCATTAAGTGAAGGAAAACCTCTAGGATTCATAGTGTCAAAATCTGGAATTCATATTGATATTGAAAAAATCAAAAAGATTTCCGAAATATCCCTACCTCACAATAAAAAAGGCATGCAATCTTTCCTTGGTCAGATCAACTTTGTAAAGAGATTTGTTCCAAATTTTTCAAGAATCGTGTCTCCTTTAGGAGCAATGATAAAAAAGAACTCAATCTTCAAATGGGGTCAAAACGAATATGAAGCATTCAATCTAATCAAACAAGCAATTATTAATGCTCCATCTTTAGCAACTCCAAATTTTTTAGAGCCTTTTATTTTATATACATTTGCCTTTGACAGATCATATCCAGTGATACTTACTCAAGCTAATCAAGAAAAAGCAGAAGCTCCGATTGCTTTTTTCAGTTCAAATTTACAGGGGGCTGAATTAAATTATTCAGATGTGGAGAAACAAGCTTATGCTGTTTTCAAAGCAATCAAATATTCAAGACCCTTTCTACTCAAAACCCATACCAAAATCATTATACCGTTTCCAGCAGTTAGAAATCTTTTAGTGCAAAAAGATGTGGGTGAGAAAAGAGCCAATTGGGTTACTGCCTTACAAGAATATGATGTAGAAATCAAACTAGCAAGCATTGTAAAAGGTCAAGGCTTTTGCAAAATGCTGGCCGGAGCATCGCTGATATCTGAAATTCCATGGACAGACATAATGAGTCATTATATACCGATATCATTTATTATCTAAAGAATGGATATGCTACTTCATACCTCAATCATACCAATAAAAGAGCTCTAAGGTTGAAAGCCAAACAATATCAGCGCTTGAACAATGTTTTTTTTAGAATAAATTATGATTCTGTTCTCCTCAGATGTCTCAAAGAATCTGAAGCTAAAAAAGTTTTGCAGGAACTCCATGATGGGCCAGTAGGTGGACACTATGCTGGAGATGCTACTGCACATAAAATCTTACGCGCAGGCTATTACTGGCCCACATTATTCAAAGACTCGCACAATTACGTGAGGAAATGTCAGGTCTACCAAACCGCTGCTGGGAGACAGAAGAAACCATCCTTGCCACCATAGCCAGTCAATATTGAGCAACCTTTTGATCAGTGGGGATTGGACATAATAGGTGAGATCGTTCCTCACTCTTCTAAGTAGCATAGATATATTCTTACAGCAACAGATTACTTTACCAAATGGGTAGAAGTAGTTCCACTCAAGACGGCTAATGCTGAACATATCATTGATTTCATAGATCAATTTATAATGACCAGGTTTGGGTTGCCTTCCGCTTTAATGTTTGATAATGCATCATACTTTTCTAAAACACAATGACTGAATTTGCACTTAAAAGAGGTTTCAAACTTAAATATTCTGCCAACTACTATCCACAGGGGAATGGGTTAGCTGAATCTACAAATAAAAACCTAATTAGGATTATCAAACGAATAGTTGACCAAAATCATAAAAATCGACATAAGTCTTTAATATATGCTTTATGGGCAGATCGAATAACGCAAAAAGCCTCCATCGACACATCTCCATTCAATTTAGTTTATGGAAAATAAGTGGTTCTTCCAACTCATTTAGCAATTCCCTCTCTGTCTTTAGTTCAATATATTGATGAAGTACCAAATTCCTCCTTACAACTGAGGCAAATGGAAATAATCAAGTTAGAAGAACAACGAGAACAGGCCAAAAGAAATCACGCTCATCATCAAGCATTAGTAAAATCCTCTTTTAATTCAAACATGATGACCAGAAAAGATTTTCAGATGGGAGATCTAGTTTTAGAATGGGACAAGGCCCATGAGGAAAAAGGGAAACATACAAAATTTCAACGAATGTGGCTTGGTCCTTTTCAGATTGTGGAAGTTATAGGTCCGTCCACTTTTATGTTGCAGGATTTAACAAGAAAAAGAGATTCTTTACTTGTTAATGGACAGATTCTTAAGAAATATTTTCCTTAGAAGATCATTCTTCCATTTTGTAGATTAGATTTTTATTTTAATAAAACCAGTTGTGAATGGTTACATTAGGCATTTACAAAAAAAACACCAATTCTCTTCCAGATTTTGATCTTTCGCTTGTATAAATAGCAAATCTTTTAGAAAATTGATCTTTATTATTGAAAGATATAGTTAAAGACTCTAGCCTAGATATGATACTAGTTTCAACTTCATAAAATTTGATGAAAACAACCTTTAGCGAGAAATTGTTTTATATCAGTGCAATGAAAGGTATCAATAACAAAATAAAGATTCTCTGTAGAACAGCTCTTTCCAAAAAAAAACTCTACTATTGTCGTCCAGAGCTATCTTAAGGAAACAATGACTTCCTCCCTACTAAGGAAATCACAATTTTCAGAGGAACAATCCAAGGATACACTTTATCTTAAAGAGTGAGAGGTCTCATCACGAGCCGGCTTATCATAATCATAGATATTATAACTTGCTGACTTTGCAATACTGCATACCACAATAGGGCAATGACTCAAGATTGTCCAATCAAAAGGCAAGGGGTCTCATCACGAGCCAGCTTGTTCAGCAAAGTTATAAATCAAGTGAATGACTGTGTCATAAATTGGCTATCAAACCAAGACATTGTTCTTTAAGAGTAAAAGAAAATCAAAAGCAATAAGTGTGGATGTGGATTCTTCTTTGAGGATTGTAGGTTTCTTTAAGTAGGATACAGGATCATTGTTGGGTAACAGGTAACCCTATCGAGGCCATGAATGTCTGCTGGCAGTAGAGGCTCTACCTATGACAAATGAGCATATCTAAAACTGCTTTACAGAGAACACTTTTTTTTATCTTTATAAACCGAGTAATGACTTATGTAAATACAAGGACTAGCTTGAGGAAGTAAATAATTAAAGTTGAAAATAGTTGAAACAAAATATCATTGACAGGTTCAAGCATAATGTACTTTATCTTTCCATAATAAAGTTTAACTTTCTGGAAAATTTTCCGTTTTGGAAGTTTAGAAAATTCAAAAGAAAGACAGAGTTAACTAGTCCTTCCAAGTGAATCGCCAATTGTTGTGGCCACCAACAACCCCCCTTCTTATTTAGCGTTGTTACTAATACTACATAAGTGGGGACCCTTAGTCAAAAAATTTAAAAAATGAGTTAGTGCTAATATTTCCTTTTTAATAAACCTCACCATCGTAAACTTAGGAAAACACCTTTGCAAAATCTAAAAAAGCTTAAGTTTCACGGTGAGGAAAGATAAAGTCACTCCTTAAGGAATATGGCATCGCAAAAAGGATAACAGGATGCCTTCTTATAAGCCAAACTCCAAGTATGCGAGATTGCGATGTGAGATTACATAATTAAAAACAAATATCACATCGTATGCCTCCAAACACACTTCCGCTAGAAAACCGCAGAAAACGCCAATATGTGATGACGCATATCGCAAAATCGCACATC
Organism: Pinus taeda; assembly: GCA_000404065.3. Classification (NCBI taxonomy): domain Eukaryota; kingdom Viridiplantae; phylum Streptophyta; class Pinopsida; order Pinales; family Pinaceae; genus Pinus; species Pinus taeda. The sequence continues at coordinate 80,300 of APFE031324502.1, read as the reverse complement.
GCAAGAAATACATTAACACGAAATAAGGACATACTGCGATTACGCGATGTTGAGACAATACGATATTGCGATATCGCGATAGAGCAACAAAGCAATCTTACAAAATAGCGACAGTGCGATATTGCGATATTGCGATCTTGCGATAATGCGATACAGGGATCTGCGATATTGCAAAGAAAATCGCAGAATTACTCCATCGCAAAATCTCTTGGCTCACTCTTCGAAAACTGTTTCATAAAACGAGACCTAGTTATGCGCTTTAATTCTAATTAATGAGGTAGTTGCCAGTTGTTAATGAAATATGGTTTTGTGTTTATCCAGAAACCAGTTCACGTAAGGTGATACACTTTTGTGTGTCTTTGGCATTTTAAAGCTTCCCTATCATTATTCCTTATTATTACTCTCACCTCACTTGGAAACTGCAGGAACAAAAAACAAACAATTATATGAAGCAATATACAGGAAACTATGGAGAAGAAAGGCAAGGCTCTGATGTCTGAAGTTAAAGAAATGGCACCTTTGTACACAGACACCGGATGCAACAGAGACGCGAGTATTTCCACTTGGAAAGGCATGTATAATCTATTTGAGAAAGAGAATCCTAAGGTAATGGGGGTTACGACTACTGCAGGCTCACAAAATTCTTTTGAAGCATTAGTTGTAGACTTATCTTGTTTGTTCCTATACCAGCTAGTGACGAGGCCTAAAATTATCCCCTATACAGACATGGTTAAATGGGTACTGGACAATGGTGACATGAAAAACAGACAGTTTAAGACTTAGGGTCAAGAGCTTTCGGAATCATTATTTTCACAAAATTTGAACTTTACATCCGCTACAAGAAAGCACGCAAGAGGCGAAAATCGCATCAAGGAAGCCTGGATTAAGAAATGGAGGTAGTTTCTGATGCGCGATTAGCGTAATCACGCATCGCTGGGTAAAACTTCTCGAAATGGAAAGCTTCTAATTGCTCAGCTACTTGTAAGTCCCAGAAATTCGGAAAAAAGTATGTTAAAGATAAAAGGTAAATTTTGAATCCGAAAACCAACAGTAATGGTCAGAAATATCCTCAAAAGCATTTAGTGAAACCACACAGTCAGTATATTACTCTCAAAAGCATCTTCAGTTCTACCGAAGATGTGGCACCAACTCTTGCCGATTCAGTTTTTGTAGCACAGTTAAAGGTTGAAATCAGCTAACCGACTTTTCACAATCAAATGTTGAATGCATGCTTGCGATGCTAAGGAGTAGATACAGAAATAGTTAGATATTAGATTTAATTTTAGAAATAGTTTTTCTTTATTTTTTCTATAGAAAGGACGGTCATTTAAACCGTATCCTGTATTTTTGTAAATAAGTTATTTTTAGATGTAGTTAGTAGTATTTAAACCCTTCTCATGCATTTAGAGAAGGGTTTAGAAATTTATCAAAAACTTGTCCTCAGAACATGCACTTTTGCACCCTCCGAGGAGGTTTTGATGAATGAATGGAACATGATTTATTGATTTTTGCATTTGATATCTACTAATGATGTTGCACTTCTGTACTCATAGTGGATGTTGGATTAAGAAGAGATAAATTGTTATCGCTTGAAGCTCATGAGTAGAACTAGTTATAAATGGTACTTCTATCTCTTAACTGTTTCTATCTTTTGTGTTAAAGCGATATTTAAGTTCGATTGTTTATATGTTAATGCTCGAATGCCTGAGTTATCATTTGGCACTTTTGTACGATGATACCTATTTATTTGTGCTTAATATATGAGTAGCTTATTGTGTGATATGTTTTTCACAACTGTTTCACATAAATTTTTATATGAAGTGGTTTATCTATATTGAATTCTTTTCTTATAATAGTTGAATGATCTTTATAATCTATTGTTATTTGAAATCATTTTAGATCGCACAAAAGAAAGATTACACCCTGGGTTAGTATAGAATTAGAAGTTTCTATTTTATTAGAATACAATTGCATGTCATTAGATTAAAGATAGAATTAGAGCATCTTAGTTAGGAACTGTTAAACCAGAAACATCAATATTTCTCACACACACACTTGAATTGGGAAATTGGTCCCATATCCTCAGTCGGACCCCCTATACCAAACAAAAAAGGAGCTGCCAACCAAGGTCCGGACTGGGCGGGTATCCCCCTTGTTGCTGACCCGATTTTAGGGGCTTCAACACTATGGTAAAGAGCTATAGAATATCTCTAAAAGAATTGTAAGAAAAATCCTCATAAATAATATGAGTATATGTTTTTGAGTTGAATTTTCATCTGAGTACTTTCCTATGTTTTTGCCTATGTTATATTGTATGTTGAGGTAGTGTCTGTGAGACAAGATGTTCTCTTGAGGTTCATTGGAGGTTTGCTGAGGTCTGAGGAACACTGGTCCATAATAGGCAGGAGGCCATGTGAAGGACGCTAGAGTGTGAACGATTAGAGGTTCGTGTAAAGGTTTGTGCAAAGGTTCATGTATTGATAATAGAAGAAGAGCCTCAACAATAGCAAGCTTAATGTCTGAAGCCCCTGCAACAATAAGATGGGATTATTGTACAACTTCATGATATGAATTCCTGGGAATTACCGTTGTAGAGGGTGTGTTAATTGAGGTATTTGGAAATAAGATCTACAAATGAACAAGAACAACCAATAATATAACTACTTTTATCGACATTGGTACAACACAGTTCATGATTTTATGAGTTATGTACCCATCACCATACATTAAATGTGAGTACTTTTAACGGAATTAGTACACTTCCAATTCTTGTGGAATTACAATCCCTATAATTAATACAATTAAATAAATTAGCAAGTGGTTTATTCAAAAAAATATTTGGTGACTGCTTTTCTCGACATTGGTACCATATAGCGTATGTTAATGTGAGTATTTTTAATGGAGTTAGTTCACTACCAATTCTAGTGGCATTACAACACCTACAAATAATACAATTAAAATAATTGTCAACTATTGTATAAAGGGCATTCAAAAATCAACTTTTATTGTTTTGATTAATCTAATTTTTTCTTTTTACAAGTTCATGTGTTTCTGTTTTAAGAATTTTATATTGATTAATTATTATAATAAACAAGTTATGATTTGATCTTTGTATTTTTGGTTTTTTAATCAATGAAATTAGCAATAATAAGTTCAATTTGATAGCTAATCAGAATGTATATAAATAAACAAAAATATTGTAAAAAAATACAAAAATTAAATGTGCAAAGTTAAACTGTGGAAATTTTGTAATTTTTTTTGTCAAACTCAAACTAATATGAGTTTGACCAAAAACCCAATGCAATATCCACTGGAAGAAAGGATAATAAGTTTACAAACACTATAATCTATATAACTAATAAATTATTAAATAAAATATTTTTATTTTTGTAAACTTGGTAGTACTTTCGCTATTTATATTAACTCGCCAAAATCAGGGTTTTCCATTTGTTCCAGGTGGCCTCCACCTACCTGTAGGAAACCAGGTTGGCCACCTGTTAGTGTTAAAAGCTGTCCAAAATTTGTATGTCTTTCTCTATCACCCTAATGACATTATCTATATTATCTATACTGCAATTAAAATTTGAAAAGTAAAAGCTATTTGTCATGAAACTAAAACAAAATTTATTTGGATCACTGTTTTACTCCTCATCCGAGGAAATCACGAGGGCTGGGGCTTTGGCACTAGAGTTCAACATCTCGCTTCTCTTCATATCCTGTATAGTTTGTTCAATTCTTCCCAGTACTAGGTTGTTTCGATAAGTTTGGATCTGGACTGCTGATATCTCCCTGAGTAGCTCTACTGTGATGGGATCTTTCTCTTTCATGTCCTCTTGTGCCTCAGGACCTTTGCTTGTTACATGTTCTTTTTTGAGAGTCATGGCCCAGGCCACAACATTCTTCATGACCCAGTATTGCTGGATCGCTTGTCTGAAGAGTGTGTGCCATCCGCAGGTGTTGTTCGGGTCTTCAACCATGTCTTCCCATTCTTCCATGGGAATGTCTTGGTTTTTAATATTGTCATTTAATTCTCTCTCCCAACCAGCTATTTGTACTTTGACCTCAGGTGGATTCCTTGCCATGTACGTGTCAATGAGCATCTTCATATGCTCACGTTTTATCTTTCTCCCTCTCTTACTTTGTTCTCTGCTGGAGCTTCTCACCCCCTCAGCATTATTTTTACCTGTATCTCTCTTTCCCTTCTTGATTGCTTCTTTTCCATCTCTTCCCATTCTATTTTTTTCACTGTTGTTGTTGGCTTCTCCCCATTTTCTTGCCTTCACACTATATTGGACACAGATTATGATTAAACCAATAACATAACCATGACAAGTATCAATATTTTGTTGGTATAACACCCAATCAATTTTACAATTAACTGAGAAATATTTGGTGTCTTGCTCAAGACCAGACGACATCAGATTTCTTAGAATTCCCTTCAGCTTCCCTGCTGTAATCTCTTAGTTTTTCTCTTCGTTGGTCCTCACTTCTTCTTTTCTTTGGTTAGTCTCGCTCCATTAGCCATCACCCAAAAGGTTCGGCAAAGACATCCTCATGGGGACGCCACTAGGGGGGACTATATTGTTGTTCTTGACACCATGAGGGAGTTTAACTATAGAGAACCTATCGAGGGAGCTAGACATAAGGGCCATGGCCCTGTTCTGCAATGCACCAGGTAATTTCATTCCCTTCTCGATCTTCTCTACCTTCTTTTTTCTAATTGACACTCTGGTTTTCCTCTCATTTTTGCTCAAGAAATTATAGGTAGGATTCTCATGGGCCACCGTATCTCATGTCTCATCTCCTGAGGTCTCCATGGTGGATTCCTCTCTATTCTAGGTACTTACAACATCTCCTTCATGTCTCAGGCACCACCTAGCTGGAGCGAGATTCCTTAGACTAGCTTCCTTACTAGGTTCGCTCTTCTCTCCCTGTATTTCTCCTTTCTCTCTGTGCACCTTCTTCACAGCTAGGGTTTTAATTCATTCTTCTCTCATTCTTATATCTAAATTCTCAACCCAGTCGGTGTTCTAGGAGTTCCTAGTTTCAGCTCTTACCGAATACATACCTATCTTGGTAACCTTTCCTAAGACTATAAAATTTGGCATCACTATTCTTTTGAGGTTTAGGGACAAGAGAAGAACATATTGTCTACCAGAGATGGTGTCGCTGCATTCCCTGGGCTGCGTTGTCATCCTTCTACCACCTTTCTTAGTTTCTGCTCTCGTTCTCGCCTTCTACATGTAACTACCAATTGACTCTCTGCCCATGTATTTTATCCCCCTTCCCCTTCTATCCTTATGTGTATCTACCGCCTGTCCTTCGCATTTACTCATCGCCCTTTCCCCTATGCCATCTCCTCGGGATGATGGCCCTCTGTCCCTTCTCGCTCTGGCTCTCATTAACTCACACATGCCTCTGGCTACTCTTGTTGTGATTCCTCCTTCATTGTCCTACCATTTGCTAGCATCATTCTACCTGCTCTCCCATTGGTTCCCCTGCCTTCCTCGCTATTTTCCCTTCTTGGCTCCACCTGCCTTCTGGCGGGGCTTTCTCCTTCCCTGCCCTATCCTTTCACTTGCCCTTCCCACTGTCCTCTCCCTCCAATTCCCGAATTTATCCCCATCCTTGCGCTCATGTGGACAATGTTTGACATCTCCACTTCGCATCTCTCTTGGCCCACCTCCTCTTCATTGCTACACCCCGATCGGGGGTTAATAATTAATTTTAAAATAAGATACTAAAAAGATAAAATCATTATTTTTTCAAACTTGAATCTCAATTTCCAATATCCCTTATTATAAATCTACTCAAATTTAGGGCTTTTCTATGATCACAATCATAAAACATCTAATTGGTTATTTCCTTTTAGATTCACTACTAAATTATAACTTTTATAATATTGTTTGTGTGGTTAAATTTAATTAATCACTTCAAAAATATAAATTTGGATTTACAAATAAAAAAATCAATTTTGTAATCATATTGATATATATGTATATTTAAGTATTGATGGGTTTTCAGTGCCTTATATTAGATATCATTTTCATTGGATTCAACTGTGTTAAGTAATTCATTCATCTATGACCATTTCCATGGGAGGTAGTCGTAACTAATTAAATTCTCATGATTTGAAGTGGGATTGAAACTTGTGAAATGTAATTCATTCATCTATCAATGTAAGTCATTGACCATTTCCATGAGAGGAACTGACTAAATTATCATGATTTGAAGTGGGATTGAAACTGGTGAAATGTAAGTCATTCATCTATGACCATTTCCATGAGAGGTAGTTACAATTGAAGTGGGATTGAAACTGGTGAAATGTAAGTCAGTCATCTATGACCATTTCCATGACTCATGATTTGAAGTGGGATTGAAAATGGTGAAATATAATTCATTCATCTATGACTATTTCCATGATAGGTAGTTACGATTGAAGTGGGATTGAAATTGGTGAAATGTAAGTCATTCATCTATGACCATTTCCATGAGAGGTAGTCATAACTGACTAAATTCCATGAGAGGTAGTCGTAACTGACTAAATTCTCATGATTTGAAGTGGGATCATTCATCTATGACCTTTTCCATCGGAGGTAGTCGTAAGTCACTAAATTCTCATGATTTGAAGTGGGATTGAAACTGGTGAAATGTTAGTCATTCATCTATGACCACTTCCATGAGAGGTACCATTTCTATGAGAGATTTGAAGTGGGATCATTCATCTATGACCATTTCCATGAGATGCAGTCGTAAGTCACTAAATTCTCATCATTTGAAGTGGGATTGAAACTGGTGAAATGTACGTCATTCAGCTATGACCATTTCCATGAGAGGTAGACGTAACTAACTAAATTCTCATGATTTGAAGTGGGATTGAAACTAGTGAAATGTAACCAGGACATCAAGAGAGGTCACCCATCATAGATCGCCTCTGATTAAAACGCGCTTAACTATGGAGTTTTCCCCACAATCAGGCCCACTTAGCTTGCTACCCCATGTATATTTTAGAATAAGATTTCTAGAAATCTAATTTAATTATTTATAATTATAAAGTGGATGATAGAGATTTAACATTCATATAGAATATTCTATAATATTCTTTGGGATATACATAAATGAAGGTTAAAATTTGTTTCTAAATTAGTTATCCTTTTCCCCATTTAAAGTAAATTCATTAATTAAAAAATGTCATACAGTGTGTATTTTTTTTTTTAGCAATTTGAAAAGTAGGATGAATTGTTTTCATGGTTATTAATGCATATCCATCTTTACTAGTCATTTAATTTATATAGATAATAATAACTTGGCAAAAAAAGCAATATTCTTATTGAGTATCATATGTATATTGCATAAGAAGAACTTAATATTTGTACTTTGAAAAAGATCATATTTACATTTACAATCAATGATGTAACACTACGACAAACCAATATTGTATGGACGTTTAATTTCTATGGAAAAGATAGAAGAAAACATAATAAATAGTTAAACTTAAGATGACTAAATAAACTTCTCGAAAGGGGTGCGAGACAGCTAATGAATCTCCTCGAGATCCATGTCATGGGTACAATGGTTGATGAGGGGGTTGGAGGGCATCTTACACTGAGCCTTTGCATGCTTGACAATCAAGGTGGGGTGGCAACACACATGCTATCTCTTAATGCTGATGCGACAAGCCAGAGTGAAATCTCCCTCTAGGTGGTAAGGCCTCACAACTCTAAGTGTTTAACCTTTTGGCACTTGATTTTAATAATTGGTGGTGGTCAAAGGATCCTGGTTAGTGTGTTTTCATCTGGAAGGAAGGCTTTTCGGGTTGGTCTCTTGGACGCAGCTGGTCTAATCAGTCTAACAGCTTCATCTGTCGAGTATGTAATTTACGTTAACTCTCCTCACTGCCCATGCTCTGAAACTTGTTCTACTCTCTCTTGGATGTTAAGAGGTAAGTTTTACAATAGGGTATCTACAAGGAAATTGAACCTATGTGGTGAAAATTAGAACACATCCAAAATATTGTCCTTTGTTATGTCTTCTTTTTATGTGTTTGTGTCAGTTCTCTTTGCCATTTTATTATCTCGCATGGGAATGTATTATATTTCTTTGGTTTCGAGTTATCTAGTTGGTGCATGCTTACTTCTCGGTGTTGGATATTTCATTAAATTGTTTATTCTGAGAGTGGGAAGGAGTCTGAACCTCCTATGTTTGATTTCTCTTGTATTTCTTTCGGGTTTGGTTGAAAATTGGCTCGAGGTGTTGCTTTGTGTTTCCTTCTTCCTTGGGTGGTAGGTCTGCCTTGCATTCCACTGTATGTGATGTGAATTCGGCTCGGGGAGCCAAGATACGGTAGCTCACGTCGTGGTTGGCAACCTCATTCTAACCCCAACTTATTTGACAGGTTTGTGCATAACATTAGCTGCACATTTCCTTTATGTTATGATACTATGTTAGGTCCTCACATCCATTGTAAGTGCCATGACCCCAAGTGGAAAGGCTGCCTAAAGTTGGTGGTCCATCTAGCGTGTCACAAGGCTTTTGTTGTCTCTATTGTTTCACTAAAAATCCTTATGGCTTGCTCAACCCATGGTGGCATTTTTTCGAGTAAAGGTGGTCGTGATCAGGCGAGAGAAGTGGGGAAGTGGGGAGGGAATAGCCCAACCTCGACCTGTTAGAAACGAGGTTGTAGTTGTAAAGAAGCTATTAAGCTCATCCATGACGCAACCCATGCATATCAAACAGGTAGTCCGTTTGAAGATCGACAATTAATTTTGAAATTGGGAAATTGATTTGAGCTAGCAAGCACAAGTGGAATTTCAGGTGGAAGATTTGTGCGACCTAGTTCCTGACCGAGGACATTATAGAGGCCGCAACATCCAGTACAAGGAAATTGTTCACCTCTATTGGTTGATGCAAAGCATTTTGACCAAGGCTATAATGAACTCTACAGATGGCTTTGTTAAATGTGATCCAGGTTTCCAAGGCTATAATGAACCCTACAGATGGCTTTGTTAAATGTGATCTAGGTTGCCAAGAAATTCATATTAAAAAAAAAAAAATTCAACTCATACAATTCGAAATTCAACAACAGAATGTTCATCTCAACTGCATTGAAAAACACATTTTGTGTCTTCCTCAGTTTGACTTACCAGGTTCAAGTGTGAAGGACCCAACTCCTGTGGAGTCCTCTCTTGAATAGCAGTATGCTTGCCTATTGTTTCACTCATTTTTGTTTAATTTTATATGACATATATATGTCGACTAGGTTTTTATGTATTGTCAGTTGGTATGTACATGGTTTCTAGACATTTAGTCCTATAAGGCATTGCTAAACAAGATCAAAGTATATTGTTTTTGTATGGAATATAACGTAACATACATGGTTTCCAAATGCGTAGGTTGAGGCCATTGAACATTTTGATTATGGTTGTAACTTGCTTTTGTTGAAAATAAATGAATAAAAAGGTCGTGACAAGCTTACAAAAATAAAAAAAACTAAATAAACAAATAAAAGTGCTTAAAAGGGAAAAATTATCATATCGTAATTATAATTATTGCGAAGGGAAATTGAATAATTTATCCCTTAAAAAAATCAAATATTATAATAAACCGCTTGGTGTAAATTGTTATCCATTGCAAATTAAATATCAACACCAATAATGATATTATGACAGATAGAATAGAAGTATATCTATTCAGATTATTGTACATTTCCCATTTTTTATTTTTAAAATGGAACCTGAGTTTACAAATGCTGATGCCCTATTCCATATTAAGTGCAAGAGAAGAACCCCTGGAAGCATTACAAAAGCATCAACGGAATTTCGTGACATTTGAATGGCACCCAAGAAATCCTCACCGCAAGATCTTTAACGACACATCAAACCACACGTATGCTAAACTGTATACACTTCTTCTACTTCTATCCCTTCACTAAGTAATATTACAAAGGCAAGGAACTTGTTTTATGAATTCGAATATCATTTCCAATTATTCGAGATCAAATAATTTCACTCGTTTTATCTTAGTAACTTTGAAGATACTTCTCACACTTGATATATGATAATGCCTTTATTGGTAAGTAGCAGAACGATACATAACCAATGCCAAAGTGTCAGAGTTTCCCATCTCAAAAAAAATTCTAAGAGAGAATTTAGTGTATCTTTGCATAAACCTGTTCATCATAAAACAAAGAGTTTAATCCGAGCAGCTCGCTCCACTAAAATTAGAGAATTAGTAAACAAATTTTATATAATGAATTGGAAAAACAACTGGCATAAATTGTGTTTGTCAATATTTATTAAGGGCCAGAAATTATATAGGTGCAACTCTCAGAGCCGCAATAAAAGGTTGACTGTTTGACCGTAGCCGTTAGAGCAATAAATCGTGACTCGCCAAATTTTTTGGAATAGAGGGCCGTAGTCCTAAAGCCGCCAGCCGAAGAGTAGAATATTAGAAAGTCCAACTAAAGTTAAAACAAAAAAAAAATAACCGCCAGCGTGAGTGAGAAAAAAGGGCAGCGAACAATAAAAGGTAAATTCGCTGTTGCATATGTTGACTGTCTTTGCCACCGGTTTGAATCGAATTAAAAAAAAAAAAAACTGTCTAAGGGCTCTGGTGTTTGTTGAAAGGTTTAAAAGAAATTCTGCAAGGGTCGTAGCATTAGACTTCGCCCAACGTTTGAATGGTGAAGGTTTTAAAAAGAAAATACAATTTGAAAGTGTTTAACGAAAAGTTTATTTCAAATGGCTTTAAAGTGTACTCAAAAGGTTTGAAGAGTTATTAAAAGTTTTACTTTCAAAAAGTGTTTTAATTAAAAAAAATTGTTTTTGGCAGAAAGGTATCGAAAATAAGGAAAAAAAAATTATTGAAAAGAAAGATTAAGATTTTGTAAAAGTTTGTTTTCTGTAAATTGTTTTGGTGTTTTGTCAAGCATCATAGCACTTTAGGTGAAGATTATGTCTTACGGAGTGTATATTAAAGGTCATATTGTTTTTTGGACGATATGGAAGATAGCCTCATGCAATCAAGAAAGAAGCTATAAGACAGAGAAAAGACAATAGTGATGGGTCACAAAGTGCAACTAAAGAATATTAAGAAAATGAGTCGAAAAGAAGAGGCAAATATCATTGTCATGTTTAGAGAGGTTCAGGCCGCATACAAGGAGCTGATAATTCTAGTAGAAGACAAAAAAGAAATTGAGGCTTATTGGTGTAGCTTTGATTTCCTACCACTTCCTATGCTTACTGGTAAATATTTTGATCATTGTGTTACCAAAATGTTAACTTTTCTTCGAGCTAAAGAGTTAATTCAGTGCGAGTCTAATAACCCATATGATGAAGTATGCAATTCTTTAGGATTGAATTTTATAAAACAAACATTGGATGGGAAGTGTTTGTGTAAGGTAGAAAAAGCTACAACTTCCAAGGAAGCATGGGAGATCTTGGAAGAAGAATTTGATGCAATGGGAGTGACATGCAACAAAAAGATGTGTCACAATTTGGTGAGTCAGCAACATAATTGAGAGTAGACGAGCAAGACTATGAGAAGACAATAAAGCGTGGAGAATCCCACTCAAAAGTGGATGGTGGTCATGAAAATGATAAAAGTGAAATCCATTATGCAAACATGCATATGGATGAAAAAGATACGACAAAGATTGTAGAGAGAGAAGTTGAAGCCCCTGTGTGAAAAGTAGAGCAAAAGCATATAAATGTTGAAGGATTCCACTGTAATGTGGACGGTGAAGATGATAGTGAATCCCATTGTGACACAATACATGTGGATAATGATTGCAAAGTGAGATGTGAATTGGTGAATCCAACAACAGCTAATGGACCTGGTGACACTGAAATTGTTAATGAGAACATGCCATCTAGGATAACCCACCATAGAGTGGATAAACATTATGTTGATGATATGTGTTTTTTTTTAAAATAGGGATCAATAGTGGAAATATGGTAAGCACAGAATTGAAGGTTGAATATGCCACTATAGCAGTAAGTTATGAAACATTTGGAATTTCTCATGAAGCGGTGTGTGAACAAGAAATAACACGGGTTTGGCATAGGTAAAGATATCAATAGAGCAGCAAATGGTATGGTGGATCCAACAATTGGAATTGTTGATGTTAAATTTGATGAAGAATCATTAACTGGTTATGAGTGGTTGTACATGATGCAATAGAAAGAACATATTGATATGTTGTTATTTGGTAAGAATATATGGTTATGTCACTTACTCCATCGTATTTGGAAGCGCCCCGCCTTTGCACAAGCAGCCTGTAACGAAACCTGCCATCTTTACTATTTCCAAGTACACTGCTACCATTATATTAGATCTCATCATTGCTTTGTATTGGCAGGTGCCTTTAATTTTGGGTCATCTCTCAGTTGTTGTTTGCTTTCTAATGGACGTTGAGTTGCATGTCATGATGATGATTTTGGTAATTTAACAACATATGGCTTTCGCTACCAATACACATATCTCTGTGGATGTTACTTTCTCACCTCTTTTCTGTTATAATACTGTGAAGTTATATGTAATAATACTGTGAAGTTTGAATCATATTTCTTTATTTGTTGAATTTTTTAAATTTGAGAAAGAAGAACTAAGTAAATTTATTGATCTTACTAGTTCTCCAATTCTAAAATAAAGATAAAAATAAATGACTCTAATCTAGAAATAAAACCATCCACCATCTCATATTCGGAAACAGACAACTTTTGCGTTGGCAATGTCACAATCATATACCACTTTTTTAACTTTAAATAAGAGCAATACATTTCTTCAGGCCTCCATTCATTAAGTAGGGAATTGTCGAATACCTTGCATACCTCTTTAGGAAAAAGAGAGACACCACTAGTTCCTAACCACGATAAAGTGTGTGAAGTTGTTTCAATGCAGCAAGAGATTGAAATGACATGAGACTCTTGGAGACATTTTCTTGTTCTTCTTATAAGTGAGATTCGTCACATAACTTCGTCTCTTTTTATTTTCTCCACAACCCTGTCATTGCCATAACCCTTTTCTAACCACACCAATGCACCTTTATAGACAACAATGCTGGAAACTATTCTCAACCACTTCATTAAACAACTGACAACAAGTAATTTTTAGAAAGTACGCAAGTAGAGCAAGTAAGCATTGTTTTCTAGTAGGAAGAAAATTTTGTTTTTCGGTTGAAGGAATGTTAAGTTAATGCTTTTGTATGCCTAAAGTCGTTGGAGATTAAGCCTGATCTTTTATTGCAGTTACATGCAATTAATTTATGTGAGTGTCATGAAAATATTAGTTGACTACACAAATCCTATGAAGTTTCCAGATTTTTAAATTAATGTAACAACATGAGTTTGTTTGTATTTTTTTTAGTTGTTCATAAGTTTTATAGGGGTCGTAGGTCTGCAGAAAGCAGTTACCATGTGTAATATTTATATATTTCACAACATTGAATGAGCTGAAGTCTAAGTTTTTATCTTTGTAATAGTTTTTGTCTCCATAAAACTTTAATACAAAGTATTTTTGGTTGCATTCTTAATCAATACTGTGCATAAAATTTTATGTGTTTTTCTTCTATGCCTAAAAAACAAATAGTGGTATCAGAGCAGGTTCAAGAAGATTTTTTTTCTTTACAATTAAAGATAGCAAGAACATTAAGCTCAAGCTTGACCAACCCAAAATACCCTAGGTCAATGGAAAAAATTAAGACTATTTGATTATTACAATGAAGGCTTTGTTTTCTTCTCAAGATATTTCGGATTTGATCGAGAATGAGTTCCCAGAACCAGCGGATGGAGAGAGATACAATGTTTTGTCACAAACAGAAAGAGACTTGTTGAGAGACAATATGAAGAAGGATTCAAAATCCCTCTTCTATATTTTTGAAGTTGTGCATGAGAGCATATTTCCAAGGATTGTACCAACCACAAAGTCCAAACAAGAATAGGATATTCTCCAAACAACCTTTCAAGGCATGGTAAATGTGAATGCAACAAAGTTACAAATGATAAGAAGAGATTTTGAGACAATTTGTATGAAGTAGTATGAGAATATAGACTCATTTTTCACATAAGTGATTAGAATGGTTACTCAAATAGTAGGTCTCATGGTGAGAGATTTTAAGATAGGAGGGTAGTTGAGAAAATTTTATGGAGTTTTCCATCAAGATTTCATGCTGTTTTTGTGGTTATAGAAGAGACAAAGGACGTCACACAAATTATAATCTATGAGATATATGCATCATTGATTTATCGTAAACATAAATTAAATAAAACATCAAATACTTCTTTGGAGCATGTCACTGAGACACAAGTTTCTTTTGGTCAAGGAAGAGGTAAATAAAGATCAAATGTTAGATGAAGACGAAGAATTCCACACAGAGGTGGAAGATGAAACCCTTCAAGCTCAAGTGGAAGAGGAAACAATCAAAATCCAAGTCAAGGTTGAGGCCAAAATCAAGCACAAGGTCAGTAGTATGATAAATCTTATGCTCAATTTCATTATTCTAAGAGGTATGGTCATTATGCAAATGAATGTAGGAAAAAACAACACGATCTTAGTAACAAACCAAATGCAAATTTCACAAAGGAAAATCAAAACCAAGACAACATCTTTTTAGCATGTAATGTAGCACAAGAGAAGCAAAAATATATATGGTTTTTAGATTCAGGGTGCAACAACCACATGAAGGGGAACATATCCATGTCTTCTAATCTATATGAGATTGTCAAATATCAAGTGACATTAGGGACTAATAATAAATTGTTTTTTATGGGAAAAGAAACAGAGCATTCTAACAAATAAGGGGGAGAAGAAATATATTTTAGATGTATATTTTGTCCTTGGTTTGAAGCATAACATGATAAGCATTAGACAATTCATGCAAAAAGGTTACAATGTCTTTTTTAAAGATGGTGAATGCACAATATTGGATAAATTTCAAAGCAAGAAACTAATTGCAAAAGTGTAAAAAAAAAAAAAAAAGATGTTTCCCCTCAAAATAAAGCCAAATTTGAAGCAAGAAGGTGTGCAAGCACAACTATCAATGGATTCACAAGATAAAAGAAAGGCATATGCTATTACACAAACATCTTCCAAGCTGAGATCAAGGATGAAAATTGGTTATGGCATCCGAGATTCGGTCATCTTAATTTTAGAGGTCTAAATTTGTTACGTAGGAAGGGCATGGTGAAGGGATTGCCACTCAAAGAAAAACTAGACAAATTATGTGAAGGATACATCTTGGGAAACAACATAGAGAATCATTTTCAGCAGAAAATTCAATACGGGCAAAGGCACCCTTAGAGATTTTCCATTCAGATTTATGTGGACCAATGAAAACACCATCAATTGGTGTCATATTTATTTTTTGACATTCATAGATGACCATAGAAGGAAGACATGGATCTACTTCTTAAAATAAAAGAGTGAAGTGTTTGAGTGCTCCTTCTAATACAAAGCACTTATTGAGAAGCAATGTGAACACTACATCAAATTTTTCACTGACAAAGTTAGAGAATACATTTCAAATGACTTCCTTTTGTTCTATAGGGAGCATGGTATTTACAACAAGGTATATTCATCAGCAAAATGGTGTTGTACAAATGAAAAATATGACCAATATGCAAATGGCAAGAAGTATGTTGAAGGAAAAACACTTTCCAAATGGTTATTGGGATGAAGTTGTCGCTTGTACAACATATATAATAAATAGGTGTCCAACCAAAATTGTCAAGAAAATGATTCTTGAAGAAATATGGAGTGGAAGTAAGCATAGTGTCACTCACATGAAAGTGTTTAGATGTGTGGCTTATGGACACATTGTGGATGAATTAAGGTAGAAGTTGGACAACAAGGGGGATAAATGCATATTTGTTGGATATATTGATGAATCCAAGGCTTAAAATCTCTACAATCCATTAACCAAGAAGTTCATAATCATGAGAGATGTGTAGTTCATAGAAGATGAAGCATGGGATGGAAGTTTGGAGAAGACAATCAATGTAACAAAAATCATACAACAAGAAGAAAAGAGGAATTAACAACAACATGTAATTCCTCATTCATGACTTCTCCTACACCAATTCAAGCACAACAAAGTAGTCATCAAGTAACACCATCAACAAGAAATAGGACAATGTCACATAGTCAAGCAAATACTACTCCAAGTGCACCACAAAGACTCAAAAAATCATCTTATCCAAGTGCAACATCAAGTGACATGTTAATTCCATCTTCAGCAACCATGAGAAGAAAAAAAAATTCAGAAATTTAAGTGAATTCTATGAGAAAAATGAAGCTGATATTAGCGAAGGTATGAATTCTTTATTTACACTATTTTTTCATTTAGATGATCTAATTTGTTTTGAAGATGTTGTTATAGAAGAAAAATGGGTTGCAATAATGAATGAAGAAATGGAAGAAATAGAAAGGAATGACACATCAGAGTTAGTTGACCTTTTGGAAGGAAAAGAAGTCAAGTGTGAAGTGGGTGTATAAGACCATATATAATGTTGTAGGAAAGATATAAAGGCATAAAGAAAGGCTGGTTCTCAAAGGATACAAGCAAAAACATGGAGGAGATTATGCAGAGACATTTGTAGCAATCACAAAAATGTAGACAATGGGTATAATGTTGTAAATAGTTTCATAACATAGATGGAAGGTGTACCAAATGGATGTGAAGTCGAAATTCTTGAATGGAGTGCTGAAAGAGGAAGTATATGTGGAAAAGAGACTAGGTTATAATGTTAAAGGCCAAGAAGACAAAGTGTATAGGTTGAAGAAATTTCTTTATGGGCTGAAGCAAGCACAACGCACATGGTATAAGAGGATAAATGCATATTTTTTGGAAAATTACTTTGACAAATATGATGGTGGGCCTACTCTCTACATCAAAGAGAGTGATGATAAGATTATTATTGTTGTTTTATATGTAGATGTTTTGATTTTTACTAGGAGTAATGGCCTTCTCATTGTTGATTTTAAAGAAGTCATGAAAAGTGAGTTTCAAATGACAGATTTGGAGTTTTTAAGGTATTCTTTGGCATAGAAGTGAATAAAACATAAAATGGAATATTTATCTCTCAATAAATTATTCCTTATACATTTTGAAGAGGTTTAATATGCAAGACAACAAGCCTACACCACTCCAACTGTCATGGGGTTAAAATTATGCAAAGAACAATGTAACAAAAAAAACAAACTATAACAACAATGAAGGCTATAACAACAAGGGACACTATAACAACAATGTCATTACAACATTTTACGAAAGTATGGTTGGTAACTTGATGTATTTAACAACAACCAGACCTAATGTAATGTATTCAGTGAGCTTGGTGTCTTATGGAGACACCAAATGAGACACATTAACAAGTAGCCAAAAAAAATACTAAGGTATGTCAAAGGGACAAAAGAATATGGTAATTTGTACACAACAAAAAATGATTTAAAGTTGGCTGGATACACTGATAGTGATTCAACAAGAACTCTTGATGATAGAAAGAGCATGTCAGACTATGTATTTCACACGTGTTCGAGAGCCATTTCATTGGCTTCCAAGAAGCAACCAATAGTGTCACTATCGATAGCAGAAGAAAAATGTCATTACAACAACAACTGCGTGTCAAGCAGTTTCCATGAGAAGAATGTTTAAGGATTTATAGTAGCATTAGCAGGTGCACTCATTCGCAAACTTTTGTAATCTAAGTGCTTAAACTAAAGAAATATCTGAGATTATGGGGACAAAATTATCGATAATATTAAAGCAGGTTGGAGTTTTGCAATCTATGCCCACTCCAAAACTTCTCATGAAAATCCTCATAAAATTGGGCATCAAAAATTGAAGAGTAATGCCTCCACCGTGACCTTTTTCCTTGGAAAATAGATCACTAGGAGGACTTAGAGTCAAGAAATAATTATCTCTTCAATTGCAAAATGGGGCACTGGTCAAGCAAGGGTTTCAACACAACACACATACAGGAAATCATTCGGATAATAAACATCCTACATTAATCTATTTATACAAGATCAATAACACTCAAGAATACCCCATCTTCATGGCAGGGAATCGGGTTAGAAGAGGCCCTGATATGAATTTAGAAAACATAAAAAGAAGAGATAGTTACACATAAATCATATTGTGTATTTTATTGATCACAATAATTATATACATATAAGAATAAATTACTCTTCTAGATCGTGGAATAGAGAACCTATATTTATACAAATAGTTGATCAGACTTGTAGAACCTAATTCTAATAACGCCTAGAAACTAACAATGACAACTCACAATCACACATTCATTGAGTCTTTCTACATTTACTT
Source organism: Pinus taeda (assembly GCA_000404065.3). Taxonomy (NCBI): domain Eukaryota; kingdom Viridiplantae; phylum Streptophyta; class Pinopsida; order Pinales; family Pinaceae; genus Pinus; species Pinus taeda. The sequence continues at coordinate 61,978 of APFE031324502.1, read as the reverse complement.
TCTAGACCACTTTTTATGTAGATGGAAGTATGCCAATATAATGATAATTACAAATAGTAAATTGATTGCCTAAAACAACCGTACACCTATTTAGAATGAATTATTATGATGAAGAACTCAAGCTACTCTATTGGAAAATGTTTAAAGATGTTGATGAAGATTCGTTCATAAAGAAAGTAGAGATGAAATACTGTTACCTATGAAGATCCATCTTAATTTTGGATTTATTAAGAGGGACAAATATCTTTGCATATATGTATTTGATCTATGTGCACTTTTTGCATCTTAATATATTTTCCTCTTAAGATATTTGATCTGTATTGGTGTTTGGTAAAGAAAATTTGGAGTTAATATGGATCTGTGATGATTTAATTCCCCCATTCAAGAAAGCTATATTCCACATGAATACTATGAGAAATAACATGGGTTCTCATAAAAGTGGAGCTTAAAAACCACCAATAACTTGAGGAAGTAAACTCTACCTTAACTAAAAGTAAATAAAAAGTAAAAACTTGGATATTTTGTTTTGACATGGTGATACTTTTATTTTTATGTCAAATTTACTTTCATTACGCAATGCAAAGTGATTAAAAAATTAATAAACTAGCATTTTTATTTTAACTAAGATTATTTTTATTTTAGTTTAATTTAATTGAGTCAAAAGATAACAAGACATTACATTTCTTGATTAAGATGATAATATTATATATATATATATATATATATTATATATATATATTATTATATATAATTTATATATTAAAGTCTGAATAGTATCGAGCGTTTCTCAATAAAATTTAAACAGGTTGAATAACCATTTGATCTCGACTTTCTAAAATTACCAATCTACAAATTATCATAATATGCAAATATGTTTATTTCTTTTTAAAGTTTACTAATCATTAATATTCTATTTTAAAAATATTTGATAATTATTTAAAATAAATAAAACACTTTACATGCAAGTAAAATAAATCCAGAACTTTATTTTCTATTACATTATTCGAACATAATTTTGACAGAAGGCTGTAAAGTGATGAAATCACGTCATTACAAATTCAATCCAGAGCTTTATTTTCTATTACAATATTCGAGCTTTATTTTCTATTACAATATTCGAACATAATTTCGACTGAAGGCTGTGAGGTGATGAAATCACATCATTACAGGTTTTGAATTTAACTGGATTGCAAAATTTTAAATATTTTTGAAATGCAGAAGAAACCATATAATTGAAGTCACTTCATTTTTTTCAAAATATTCCAAAATTAAACAAAAAGACGTTGCATTGCTCTGTTGTCTACAAAGGTGCACTGGTGTGGTCAGAAAAGGGTTATATCAATGTGTGGGTTGTGAACAATCGCCTGAAAAAAAAAGGGCACGAAGTTGCGCGATGAATCATGCATCTAAAAAGAAACATGAAAAAGTCTCCAAGAGGCTCATGTCGTCTCAATCTCAATCTCAATCTCAATCTCTTGCTGCTTCCAAACAAATTGGCCTCTTCGTCGTGGTCAGGAACTAGTGGTGTGTTTGTTTTTCCCAGTGCAGGGTATTGGCGATTCCCTGCTTAAAGGCGGAAGCTCGAAGAGGTTGGAACTCTCCTATGTAGGTGATTGATTGTGACACATAGCCAATAGTCCGTGTTTGAATGAGAAATGTGTTAAGTGTGAAGCGAAATTTACTCAGGATTCTAGATCTTTCTAGATCTCCAAGATTCTAGATCTTTCTACACTGCCATTAGTTTTTAGATCATTTTAGATCTCCATCTGAATCACATACAACATTCTAGATCCTTCTTCTACCTCTATAAATTTGTAATTTCTCTGGCTAGGGAAAACAAGCCAAGTCTCAAGCTTGTTATCTAATGCAAAGTGATTTTTGTTCTCTAGTAATTGTTTTATCTATTCCGCTATTTCTGATTGAGTAATCTTGTTGTTTCTCCATTTTTCTGTCTGTGAGTATAAATCCGATGTGTTATGTATGCTTTGATCTAACCACTGGTATCAGAGCTAGGTTGAATATCCACTGTGCAAGCGGCTTAGTGCTATCGCCTTACTTTGGCAGCATTCATTAAACCATTGGTTGTTACCCCTGGTGGCGTTGAAAGATCTGTGTAGGGAATAGCTGTGGAACACTGGAGCTAAAAGACAATTGCTGCAAGAAAAACAAGGTCATGGATCTATGTTGAAACGTGTTGCTGGAGTTTGAAACATGGAGATCCTTGGAGTTTGGAGTTGAAACTTGATGTTTGTAAATTTTTTTTTTACATCAAGTTTGCATGTATACGTCAAGTTTTTTCTCAAATCAACATATGTATATGTGAAATGTGAAAATGTTAAAACATTATATATGTTTCTATATATTATGAAACATATATATATAATTATATGTTGGAATTTTGAAAAGTATATTTTAAAAGGAGCAAGAATTTTGAAAAGGGTATTTTAAAAGGAGGAAGGTCATTATTACTAAATTTTAAAGAGCAATAATTAAAGTTTTATTTTTAAGTGGAATTTTTTGTATTTTGGGGCGTGAACTTGATTGAAAATGAAGACAACAATTACAGATATGGAGAAGCTGAGCGGAGCTAATTTTGCCCTATGGAAATCATAGATGGAGGATATACTGAGTTTAAAGGATCAGTATTTTCCGATTGAGTTCACAACAAAGAAACCCTCATCGATGACAAATGAAGAGTGGAATAAGCTAAATAGAGAGGTGATTGCAACAATCCGTCAATATTTAGCAAAGAATGTTTATTTCAATGTGTCTAGAGAGACGGCTGAAGGATTATGGAAGAAGCTCCATGATATATTTGAGAAGAACATGACATCAAACAAAGTGTTATTCATGAAGAAGTTTTATAATTTCAAAATGAAGGAGGGTGCTTCAGTTGCTGAGCACTTGAATGCATTTAATATTATTACTAATCAACTTGCCTCTATTAAAATCATTTTGGATGATGAAATTAGAGCTATTTTGTTGATGTGTTCTATGCCAAACAACTGGGAAAATTTTATTGTAGCTATAAGAACTTCAACAACTATAGGGACCCTGAAGATTGATGATGTCAGCAATAGTTTAATGAATGAGGAGTTGTGATGCAAGTCAATTGCGGAAAACCAGGGAGGAGAGGCTCTAGCTTTAGCTGATCGTGGTAAGAGTATGGATCGAGGCCGGCAAGGACGATCAAGATCGAGAGGCCGATTAGAATCAAGGAGAGGCAGGATCATCTGCTTTCATTGTGGCAAACCTGGGCACATGAAGAAAAAATGTCGATTATGGAAAAAATGACAAAAGGATCAGAGACCGTCTAGTACAAATTACAAGTCATCCAACGCAAATGAAGGTGAGACTACTACTGTAGCCACAGATGGTGATGTGTTGTTTACTATTTCAGTAGAGGATGCATGTGTATATACATCTAGTAGTAGCTTTGATTGGATCCTTGACTTTGGGGCATCTCACCATGTAACCCCATGCAAAGATAGTTTTGTTTCATATACCTGGTGATTATGGTAGAGTGCATTTAGGGAATAATCATTTTTGTAGTATTGTTGGAGTGGATATGTCCAATAAAGATGAAATATAGACAAGATATATTGTTGAAACAGCTCAGGCATGTATCAGAAATGCGCATGAGTTTAATCTCTATGGGGCGACTGGATGATGAAGGCTATTTGACAAGCTTTGGAAAAGGAGGTTGCAAAATTAGCAAGGGTGCATTGGTCGTGGCCAAAGGACCCAAGACAAGAACACTATACACATTGAAGACACTGATAGGAAAATCATATTTGGTTGTTGTCACAAAAGAAGGAAATTCAGCAGATCTGTGGCATAAGCGTTTGGGTCACATGAGCGAGAAGGGCTTAAAAATCCTTGTTGGTAAAAATTTATTGCGAGGTTTGAAATCCTAAAATCTTGATCCTTATGAGCATTGTATATGTGGTAGACAAAGAAGGGTTTCATTCCTTAGAGGTGGCCATGACAAAAAGAAAAATTTGTTAGAATTGGTACACTTAGATGTGTTTGGGCTTGTTAACATCAAATCATTAGGAGAAGCATCATGTTTTGTAACATTTATAGATGATGCATCCAGGAAGGTTTGGGCATATCTTATGAAAAATAAAAGTGAAGTGTTTGGAATATTTCAAAAAATCCATGTTGTTGTTGAAAGAGAGACTAACAAATTGCTGAAGTGTTTAAGAACAGATAATGGTGGAGAATATTGCTCAAATGCATTTAAGGAATATTGTAACAGGTTTGGCATAAAGCATGAGAAGACTGTGTTTGGTACTCCTCAACAAAATGGTGTCACAGAAAGAATGAATTGCACCATTATGGAAAAGGTGCGAAGTATGTCGTCTAATTCTGGTTTGGAGAAGAATTTTTCTACTGAAACAGTCAAGACCGCTTGCTATCTCATAAATAGATCTCCAAATACAGCCTCGGATGGCGGTATCCCTGAAGAAGTTTGGACTGGTACGAATTCGAATTATTCTCACTTGAAAATCTTTGGATGTGAAGCATTATTACATATTCCCAAAGAAAGTAGAACTAAGCTAAATGATAAATCTATGAAATGCATTTTCTTGGGATATGCGAATGAAGATTTTGGTTATCGTCTATGGGATGCAGTCAAACATAAAATTATTAGAATCATGGATGTTATATTTAATGAGTCAGAAATGTTCAAGAAGACTGTAGGTGAGTTGGAGGTCAAGAAGGTTATTGACAGGTTTGAAGAGCAGCAGGAAAACATCCCACCAATGCAAGAAAATGAACAGCAAATTCAGAAGCATGAAGAACAACAAGTGGAAAATGATGAACAATAAAAACAAGGAACCTTTCAGGAACCCTTACAAGAGATTCTACCTGATAATGCACCATCACAATTGGTTTGCAAATCTTCGAGGCCTCATAAGCCTTCACAAAGGTATCCTCCTTCAAACTATATTTTGTTGACTGATGAAGGTGAACCTAATTGTTTTCAAGAAGCTTGCAAAGTTGAGCACAGTAAAGAATGGAAGAAAGCAATGGAAGAAGAAATAAACTCTTTGCAGGAAAATAAAACTTGGGAGTTGGTAAACCTCCCAAAAGGTAGAAAGGCTTTACAAAACAAATGGGTGTATAGGATTAAGCATGAAGGTGACGAAAATAAGGAGAGGTATAAAGCAAGGCCGGTGGTGAAGGGTTTTGACCAAAAAGAAGGTATTGACTTCACTAAAATTTTCTCACCTGTTGTTAAAATGTCATCCATTAGAGTCATTCTTGGTCTAGTTGCTACTTTAGACCTAGAATGTGAACAACTAGATGTAAAAATTGCATTCCTTCATGGTGGATTGGAGGAAGAAATTAATATGGAGTAGCCAAAAGACTTCATAGAAAAAGGCAAAGAAGGCCTTGTTTGTAGGTTGAAGAAGAGTCTCTATGGGTTGAAACGGGCACCTCAACAATGGTACAAGAAATTTGATTCGTTCATGTTAGAATATGGTTTTCAGAGGTTGGAAGCTGACCATTGTGTCTATATCTAGAGGTATGATAAAAGAAAGTATATCATACTATTGTTATATGTGGATGACATGTTGATTGTTGGGCATGATAAGAATCAGATCAATAGGTTGAAGAAAGATTTGGGTAGCAAATTTTCAATGAAGAATTTGGGACCAGAACAACAGATATTGGGCATGAGGATTATGCATGACAGGAAAAACAAAAGGTTGTGGTTGTCACAAGAAAAATATATTAAGAAGGTGCTTCATAGGTTTAATATGAAGGATGCCAAGCTAGTTGGTATACCCCTTGCAACCCACTTCAAGCTGAGTACTGAATTATGTCCTAGTGATGACAAGGAGAAAGAAGAGATGAGAAAGATTCCTTATGCTTTAGCAGTTGGCAGTTTGATGTATGTCATGGTATGCACACCACCAGACATTGCATATTCAGTGGGAGTAGTGAGTAGGTTCTTTGCCAATCTAGGAAAACAACACTGGCAAGCAATAAAATGGATTTTGAGGTATCTCAAGGGCACTAGTCATTATTGTTTATGTTTTGGTCATGATGAGACTGTGCTTGAAGGATTTACAGATGCTGATATGGCTGGAGATATGAATACCAGAAAGTCCACTACAGGTTATTTGTATACATTTGTAGGTGCAACAGTATCTTGGGTGTCAAGGCTACAAAGAATAATAGTCCTCTCTACAACAGAAGCATAGTACATAGGTGCAACAAAAGCTTGTAAAGAGATGTTGTGGATGCAACGATTCCTAGGAGAGATAGGAATAAAGCAGGACAAGTATGTGTTATATTTTGATAGTCAGAGTGCCATTCACTTGGCGAAAAACCCAACATTTCATTCAAAAACCAAGCACATTGACTTAAGGTACCATTGGATTTGCCATGTGTTGGAGGAAGAACATTTATCCTTGGAAAAGATCCATACATATAGGAACCCTACTGATATGCTCACTAAGATTCTACCACGAAATAAACATGAGTTATGTAGAGGCATGGTAAGACTTGGTGTGACTTGATGACTCTTATTTGACTTCAAGTGGGAGAATGTTAAGTGTGAAGCCAAATTCACGCAAGATTCTAGATCCTTCTAGATCAGATCTTTTTAGGTCTTCAAGATTCTAAATCTTTCTACATCACCATCAGTTTCTAGATCATTACAGATCTCCATCTAAATCACATACAAGATTCTAGATCCTTCTTCTGCCTCTATAAATTTGTAATTTCTCTGGCTAAGGAAAGCAAGCCAAGGCTCAAGCCTGTTATGTAATGCAAAGTGATTTCTATTCTCCAGTTATTGTTTTATCTATTCCGCTGTTTCTGATTAAGTAATCTTGTTGTTTCTCCATTTGTCTGTCTCTGAGTATACATATGATGTGTGTTATATATACTTTGATCTAATAAAATGGTGAAGAGTTATCCTTATCTTTATTTTTTATATTAGAAATTTTTATTGTTATTTTAGAATTTCATAAATAGCAAGATCAAGCAATTGTATTAGCTTTTCTTTCCCAAATTTCAAAACTTCTCAAGATTTTAAATCTAATTACTTTCAAATTAAATTCAACAAATAAGGAAATATCTTTCAAACTTCACATGTTGAGAGTAGAAAGCAGGTGATATAGGAATATCAGGTCATACTTCACATTTTGAGAGTAGAAAGTAGGTGATATAGGAACATTTTTTTCCGAACTGTGAGAGTAGAAAGTAGGTGATATAGGAATATTTGTTTCCTATTAGTTCGGGGATGTGGTCGAATAATTAGATAGGAAGTTCGGTGCCCATAGGTTACGAATGCAAATTTTACTTAATACTATGTATACTTGAGAGATTATCTAGACATGAG
>APFE031324502.1:0-43801 GCA_000404065.3 Pinus taeda | reverse complement strand
GCCAAGCTTAAGAAGGAATTTGATGAAAGCAGAAGGAAGCATCAAGAAGAAGTCATATCCATGACAAATCAGTTGAATAAAGCAAAGAAGCAAGAAGATGCCTTGTCAAGTCAACTTGAACAAAGGCACAAGAGAGTAAACAAACTTGTAGAAGAGATTGGATAGTACAAGGTAGAGGTATCCTCCCTTAAGTCTGAGCTACAAGAAGCCAAGACGCAGGCACAAGAAGCTGAGAAGAAAATGGAGAGCAGTCAAGCAGAAATCTCCAAAATGAAGTCAGATATAATCTCTTTTAAAATAGTAGCAGCTGAAGCTACTCGTTGCAAGGAAGAAACTGAGGAACATCTTACAAAGAAGAATGCTGAGTGTGAAAGATTAGAAGAAGAGATTGTCCTCCTCAGGAAGAAGGTTGAAGGGATGAAAACAAAATCATGAAGAGCTCTCAAGCCTTGGACGACATGCTCAGCTATCATAGATCTCCATCTGATAAATCAGGACTTGGGTATGTAGGTGAATCCTCAAACAAGAATGGAAATGCTTTAAGAAAAAGAGATGTGAAGAAGCCAGAAACAAATGGTGATGCTCCTAGTTCCAACAAAGGCAAGGAGAAAAATCAAGGCTACAATAGAAGAAATCCTACTCCAAGTAGAAAACCAGCTCCAAGAAGAAATGTTGATGATGTCAAAGAGGCAAGTGGGAATGGTTATCATCAAAGAATCTCAAGGCAGAAAGGCTTCAGAAGTACATCAAGGAAACCTCCATCTCCCAGGTACTAAAGTTCATTTTTTGGTTATTATTCTTGTTCAAACTTTGGTCATATGGCAAAAGACTGTAGAGCATTTCATAGAGATAGATGTTATGGTCTCTGACAACCTCCAAGATACAATTTTACAAGAAGAAATAATGAAACTTTATTCATGAACAATGTAGAATGTTTCAAGTGTCATAACATTGGGCATATGGCACATGATTGTAACTTAACATGGGCTCTTACAGAAGCTAGACCCATGCAAAAGAAGAAAGTTACACAAGTATGGAGAAGGAAGGAAATACACTCTGAAAGTCCCTTGAGCTCCCTAGCCAATCTAAGTTTCTTTTGAGAAGACTCTGCCAAAAGGAGATGATGCACACAGTTAAGGGGAGCATGGATAGCGACGACAACACAGTCAATTGGGAATCAGCCATTGTGTAGCAGGAAAACAGCTCAGGAAAAAACATTAAATGAAGTTCAATGGCATTTGTAAATGGTTGGTGAAGATTTAACTTTAATGTTTTGTATTTGGTCATGGGAGTATGACTCAAAATAAAAAAAATGTCATATTTTTTTTGTATTGTGACCAATGCAGCTGCATGAAAAAAATGGATTTTTCCCTTGAGTAAAAAAAAGGAATGTGTAGCCATGCATGAATTTTTTTTAGAGTGTTTATTTTATGCACAGAAGTGCAGAGGTGAAGCAGCATTGAGCTTGTGGAAGCAGAAGCCATGAAGGTATGTGTTTGTAATGGCTGTCAAGTGAAGATATGCAGTGTAATGCAAAAAGAAGTGGAACGCATATGTGTTGTATATGTTTTTGGTTATGCGTTGACTTCTGTAACGTTGTGGTGAAATGCACAGCTGGTGCAAATGGGATTGGTATGAGAGGATCGCACAGTAGTGCGAAAACAATTTTTTTATGAATTATATGCATTGTAATGCAAAGCAAGGACATCAGAACAAAAGGCAAAACATGAAAAGTGAAATGGTTTGCAGCACCGAATAAAAACCCAGGGGAGCACAACAGTGTGACAGGAAGAAAGACTTGCAACAGCAAATGAAAGTTTTGAATTCCTTTTTACAGGTGTTTATAGTTTGTTGAAACGAATGGGAATGCGATGTAATTCCCTTTTTATTTTGAATATGCAATGTGAAAACCCAGCAGCTTAAATGTAATGAGAAATTTCACACATGAGTGAATATGAAAGAAATTTTTATTTCTCAGGTTACAACAGTAAATGCAAAAGTTTTTAACACAGCAGCGTGTTGAGAAGAAAAAGAATTCGGAGCAGCTTGGAAATGGAGTATAAGTTTTTCACAGCAGTGTGAATGGGAATACACAGCAGCGTGGAAAGGAAAGGAATGTGCAGCAGCGCAAATCTCATAATTTTTGTTGATGAAGATATGCCAGTAATGTGAAGCAAGTGAAGAATGCAACAGCCTGAGCAGAGTAAATGAAACCAGAAGACTTTTACAGCAGTAAAAGTAAATTTTATTTTTCACACAGCAGTGAAAAAGAGTTAAGTAAATTTGTTTTGTAGTAAATTTTATTTTTCACACAGCAGTGAAAAAGAGTTAAGTAAATTTGTTTTGTTGAGAGTTTTAAATGCTGTGCGAATACAATCAGATTATGTAAGAAAATTTTTATTTTACAGCAGTGAACGTAAATTTTTTTTTTGACACAACAGTGAATGAGGATTTTACACAGCAGTGTAAAATTATTTGTAAAAGAAGAAGAGTAATATTTTTGCTATTTTGGAACTACATCTAAAGCAGTGTCTGGTTGTAATCCCTCTGGTTTAGAGGAAGATGCTCTTCAGCATAATCTCTGGTGAATCCCTCTGTTAAGAGGAAGACTCTTTTGTAACAGCAGCATGTCAAGGAGTTGAAAAAGTCTCTGGGTATGACTGAATGCCCAGCAGTTGAAATTAAAGGGGAGTGTTGAAATTGTAATTTCAACTGCACAAACAGTTGAACTGTGCAGCCGTACCCAACCCCGAAACCACAACAGTAAAAACCAAAAACCAGTCGGTAAGTTTATCGGACCTCTCTTTGGTATGGAGTGGTTTCCGTACACAAGGCCCTGATAAAATTTAGTGTTGACGCGTGGCTCTCCCCATACGTTATCATCTTTGACATATTGGGACGTAAAGTTCAACATAAAAGTGGCTCCCGATATTATCCTCCGCCATCGGATGTGCTCCAGCATTATCCACCGTTCATTGTTCAAAGCTGCATACAAGGCTGCAATAAATGTTACTTGGAGTAAAGTTCGGTTAAAAAGGGCTTCCGATATTCATCTCAGCCGTTCGATTCCAGGAGGGAAAATCAACGGTTTACGGGTATCTCAAGTTGCATATGAGCCTGCAGTTAATGTTGCGTGGAGTAAAACACGAGCTTGGTTGACTGCAGATTTTTTTCCATGAAGGGATTTAATGATTTGTCATAGGTGTTGGTAAACATTTAAGTTTTTCTTATGGCATGTATGGGCATGAATTAATAATGGCATGGGCAATGTCATATAGTTTAATTTTATTGCTTTTTAATTATTTCACGGGCGTAAGTTTGTTTTTGCAGAACAAGTAAAACATTTTTGGTCAAGTTGGTAAGTAAAAAAAACGCACAGCAGTGCAGGAGCGAAAGTTTTTTTTGTGAAGAAAATAGAGGGTGAAAGCAATGAAAGAATGAAGATGAAGATTTAAAAGAAATGTGAAATGAACGCACAACAGTGCGAGTAGAGAGAACAAGGGGAGCAGCATGAAAGTTTTGTTATGTGTTGATTTCATATGGTAAGAAAGGAATGCACGACAGTGCAGTTGTTTTTTTGTTGAGAGGTTGAAATGTAATGAAAGGAATTACATTTACAGCAGTAAATGTAAGATTATTTTTTTTATTATAGCAGTATATGTAAAAGTCTGTTTTTACAGCAGTAAAGGTGAATGAGATTTTTACACACAGCAGTGTAAAATCTCAGGAGGAGACAGAGTAACTTTTGTTGGTGAATTTCTCTTGGTGAATCCCTTTGAGTGAAAGAGGATGAATTTTGTATCAGGCATTTTATTTTAATGAATACAAAGTTTTATGAGTGTGTAATACTCTGTTCTCAGAAATAATATTTTAAGCTTCCCTGTGCAAAAGATCCTGGAGTAAAGGAAACAGAGCATTGCCCCTGTGTGTTTTATTTTTGTGTTTTTTGGATTTTACCAGAAAAATCCCCAACATTTCATATTTCTAGTAATGCTATTAATATAAAACATAACCTCACTAAATTGGAACTAGAAGACTGAAGCTACACTTCACAATCACTTATTTTATAACAAGACTTTAAAATTGTTGGAAGTATGACACATCTACATGCGAACACTTAGTTAGAGCATGGGATTACATGCAAGATTCCTTCTGCATGATTTATTTTCTGATTTTCTCTTTTTTTAACACTTAGTTAGAGCATGGGATTACATGCAAGATTCTTTTTGCATGATTTATTCTATGATTTTCTCTTTTTTCAACTCCCCAAGTGGTTAGTTCTTTTGCATGATTTACTCCCTGATTTGCTTATTCTTTAATTCCACAACTGGTTAGTACTTCTGCATGATTTACTCCCTAATTTGCTCCTTTTTTCACTCTGCAACTGGCTAGTTCTTTCCGAAACTTGTTGTAGGTGTTGAATCTTCTCATTGATCACCACTATGGTGCATTACCTTGGGATAGGTGTTGAGTCTTCTCATTGATCACCACTATGGTGCATTACCTTGGGATCTTCACCGAGTAATGCTATATTATGAACATTGTAACTTATTTTCGAATGAATCATTCTTTTGTTCTTTCAATTTTCTTTTAATGTTTTTTCTCTAGAAAGTTGTGTTCAACCTTTACTAGCTAGATTCATTTGTGCAAGTTTTCTAACACATTTACATGGTATCAGAGTCCACAAGTTGCTAGATAAAAGACACACTAGTACTTTATTCTGCAGGTGTTACAGCTTGGAGATCAAATATCGACAGAAAAATGGAGTTTCCGAAAGCATCGATCATAACACCGTACAACTATCATGAATGGAAGTAGCAAATGGCTCGATACCTTCATGAAAAAGGATTTTACAAGATTACCATGACTGTAGAAGTGGAACTCACTTCAGCCATAGAGAAATCCAAGTACCTCAACCGTATGGATGAGGCCTATGGATCCATATGCATGTGCATCTCTCTAGAGTTGCAGTGTCATCTATCTTCCTGCAATAATCCCAATGAGATTTGGAAAAAGGTTGAAGAAATCTACATGAAACAAGATAAGATGAAAGAACATCTGCTCGAAGTGGAACTGCTGTCATTGAATCCACAGATCTATGACAGAATTCAAGACTTCTTCACCAAATATAATGATCTATTACTGCAACTCAAGGGTTGTGGAATTGACAAATCTAAGAAGGAGAGTCACCAAGTTCTCTCTATTATGTCAAAGTTCAGATTGGAATACTCCGTCTTTGTTTCTACATTTCATTTAGTAAGGCTCGCAACAGGTAAATCCTACACTATGCCTTCTCTCAAAGAGTTCACGGAGTCCCTTACTTTTGAGCAAGATAAACTCATTGGCATGGGGAAAATCAAACCTTCAAAGCACATGCACTTGCTATGCATGATGGCAGCCACAATAAAAATCATAGATCTGATTTGAATAAGAAAAATCAGTAGCAAAAAGACAAGGGAAAAGCGCATTCCCATCCAAAGAAGGAGGGGTACACCAAGCCTTTCAATGAATCCTCCGGATCGAGAAATGAGAAAGGGAAGAAAGGAAACATATGCACATATTGTCAAAGAGGATTCCATCCAGAAACCTCTTGCATGAAGAAACAAATTGACCAAATGGCAGAAATCCTTTAGAAGCACAACCTTGGGGACCACATCCCTTAGGGCGCCAAGAAAAACACTGAGGATCTGCCACACGGGAAAGGTAACAATTTTCATGCTTTAGTTGAAATTAATCCTTCCCTTGATGCATGGATTATAGATTCTGGTGCATCACATCATATGGCTACTGCAAAGGAAGTCTATTCCTCTTTGGATGCATGCAAAAGACCTCCTATCCTCATGGAAGATGACTCACCTATTGAGGTCACTGGAAAAGGTAGAGTGGAACTTTTACACGGAAGTTTTGAAGATGTGCTTCATGTTTCAAAACTTTCGGTAAACCTGCTTTCAGTTTATCAGATCACTCATTCTGGCACCGGAAGGAGAGTGGAATTCACTCCAGATGCAATGAACATATATGACCTACATAACAGCTCCAAAATTGGAACCGGTGAGGTAAACAATGGAGCCAAATTGTATACATTTGCTGAATTTATTGAATCTGAATCCTCCTTATTGCTTACACATGTTGATGGTAGTAGTATGCTTTGACACGAGAGGTTTGGTCACTTAAATTACATGTATATGCAGCAGATAAGCAAGCATGAGATGGTGGAAGACTTGCCAAATATTAGTTTCTCCAAAGGAGTTTGTGAAGGGTGTGTCCTTGGCAAACATCCTAGGGAAAAGTTTGACACTGGCAAGACTCACAGAGCATCCTCTCTTCTAGAACTAATCCATAGTGATCTCATGGGGCCTTTTCCTCATCCTTCCATCAACAAAGAAAAGTATGTGCTTATATTTATTGATGATTTCTCACAGTATACTTGGGTGTACCTTCTCAGGAACAAATTTGAAGTTTTTGCACACTTTGAAGATTTCAAAGCATTAGTTGAGACACAGTTAGAGAGAATGATCAAAGCCCTCCGTACAGAAAATGGGGGGAATATGTTAACACAACACTTCAAAACCTTTGCCTTTAGTCTGGCATACAGTTACAGTACACAGTTCTATACACTCTGTAGCAGAACAGAGTTGCTAAGAGAAAGAACCGATCTCTAAAAAAGATGGCTTCTTGCATGTTGCATGCTAAGTCACTGCCTCATAAGCTATGGGCTGAAGCACTTAATTGTGTTAACTACATCTAGAACAGATCTCCTCATAGGCCTGTCAAGGATTAGACCCCCTTTGAGACTTGGAGCAGCACTAAACCAGAGGTCACCCACTTCCATGTTTTTGACTCCCGAGCATGGGCCAGGATCCCCTCTGAAAAGAGGAAAGCTCTTGATCCACAGAGCATTGAGTGTATCTTTGTTGGATACCCTGATGGTGTGAAGGGATACTGACTCCTGATTTCCTCTACAGATAAGCTCATCATTGAGCGAAGTGTTAAATTTGAGAAAAGTCTCTTGCATGCACCTTAATTGCTGCATGCAGACACCTTTTATCTACCTCATGTCCGAGATGATGACTCAGTACACTCAGATGCAAATACAGAGCATGCTGATGCCGCGGTAGAGCATGTAGATGTAGAGACAAAGTCTTCAGATACAAATCCAATGCATGCATATGATGATCCACATCCAAGCCCAGATTGGGCTTCCAACAGTGAATCAAATTCCCCTGTCATAAATCAGAGAACAAGGAGCTTACCTGAGATATATGCACAAGACCACCCAGCTGCTATAAATGGTCTCGTGGGGGATAATTCTAATCTACAAAGGACTAGCTCAGAGTTTAATTAGCCTCCTCTTGCCCTCACTTCCACTGAACCATCGCCATCCTGGGATTGTCATTTGGTTCAGTCTTCTGATCCACAGTCTGATGCTAAGGCTGTTGGGCATCCATCTTGGGAGTCCGCCATGGAGGAGGAGTATAACTCCCTCCTCGAGAACCAGACTTGGGATTTGGTCCCCCTTCCTTCAGGAAGGAAACTTGTCCGATGCAAATGGGTCTTCAGGACCAAGAGTGTTGTTGATGGGCAAATCACCAGACAGAAAGCTAGGCTAGTAGCCAAAGGCTTCCAGCAAGTGCATGGCATTGATTATGATGAGACCTTTGCTCCAGTAGCAAAGATGGATTCCATATGCCTTGCACTTGCCATTGCGGCTGCCCAGGGTGGGAAGTACATTAGAAGGATGTGAAGAATGCCTTTCTTTCATGGAGACCTCTCTGAGGAGATATACATGAAGCAGCCACATGGTTTCATTCAGGATTCATCTTTGGTCTATAGACCGAAAAAATCTCTCTATGGCGTTAAGTAGGCCCCAATAGCTTGGTATGTGAAGATGGATTCTTTTCTCTTATCACAAAACTTTGAAAGATGTAAGTCTGATCCGAATGTTTACATGCTCAGGACACATGATTCTCTTCTTATCTTAGTTTTGTATGTGGATGATCTCCTGATCACTGGTAGCTCGGCTTTAGCCATTGCTACAGTCAAGAGGGTCTTGCATGATAGGTTCTTAATGACGAACGTTGGTCCATTACACTTCTTTCTTGGTCTTGAGATTAGCCAGGATGCCACAGGCATCAAACTCTCTCAAGATAAGTATGCACAAGATCTCCTTGAGAAATTTCACACGACTCACTGCAAGCCAGCACCGACTCCTTTTCTGTCTGGGGTCCACCTTGAGGATGTGGGTGACACTCCATTAGTTGATAGCACTCTCTACCGACAGCTAGTGGGGAGCTTATTGTACCTCACCCACTCTAGACTAGATCTCTTATATGCAGTAGTGGCAGTTTCCAAATACACGCAGGAGTGGCATGAGCTACACTGGAATGCTGCCAAATGCATCCTCCGATATGTGCAGG
The DNA here is from genome assembly GCA_000404065.3 of Pinus taeda. Lineage (NCBI taxonomy): Eukaryota > Viridiplantae > Streptophyta > Pinopsida > Pinales > Pinaceae > Pinus > Pinus taeda. The sequence continues at coordinate 35,384 of APFE031324502.1, read as the reverse complement.
GCACCATCACCTTCAGGATTCACTATGTAGTAGGCACTGCATTGGATCTCCTTGGCTTCACAGATTCTGATTGGGAGGGAGACACATTGATTGCAAGTCTACCTCCAGATATTCACTCAGTCTAGGATCTGGCCCTATCTGTTGGTTGAGCAAGAAGTAGGCTGCTATTTCTCTCTCTTCAGCTTATGTTGAGTACAGAGGAGTAGTCGACATCACCATTTAGGCTCTGTGGCTACAACAATTTCTCACTCAATTGGGCATCTAGTTCCACTAGCCCATTGTCATCTGGTGTGACAACGAGAGCACTCTCAAATTTTGCAGGGATCCAGTACAGCGGCAGCGGATGAAGCACATAGAGATCCATATGCACTATATCAGAGACTTAGTATATGATCAGGTCATTGATTTGCAGTTCTGTCTTTCCACATAATAGATTGCAGACATCTTCACCAAGACATTCACTCAGTAGAAGTTTCGCTCTCTGCGCGATCGTCTTGGAGTGAAGGACACAATTGCTTAGCAACTGCCTTTTCTTCCTTTTTTCTTTTGATTACGTTGTATTTTGGGGGGGCCGGGGGAGAGGGGTTCCCACGAGGTTTTCACTCTTTCCTCAATTTTAGTACAAGTTGCATTGTATTTTGGGTGACCTTTGGCCTTAGTTTCCAGGGTCCATTTTCTATTTTTCCCCATAGTAGTGTTCAGGGAGGTTGTTGGAAGTACTACACACCTACATGCGGACACTTAAGTTAGAGCATGTTACTACATGCAAGATTCCTTCTGCATGATTTACTCCCTGATTTGCTCATTCTTTAACTCGACAATTGGTTAGTTCTTTTGCATGATTTAGTCCTTCTTTAACTCCGCAATTGGTTAGTTCTTCTACATGATTTACTCTCTGATTTGCTCCTCCTTTCACTCCGCAACTGGCTAGTTCTCTCCGGAACTTCTTGTAGGTGTTGAGTCTTCTCATTGATCACCACTATAGTACATTACCTTGGGATCTTCACAGTCATTACTTCTTGTAGGTGTTGAGTCTTCTCATTGATCACCACTATAGTGCATTACCTTGGGATTTTCATAGTCATTACGTCTTTATTTCTCTATTATGTATGTATATATATAAGAAAATCAATACCAAACACTTGTAGGAGCATGGTAAATGGTAACAAGATGCCTTGTAATAGCATGGTAAATGGTAACAAGATGCCTTGTAGCAAACTACGCAAACCTGTGATGTGTTCGATGGATATAAACTTCTAAATTGGCTAGCCGTGTATATTTTAGTATTATTTTTCCACATATGTAATACTCGATGATGCTTTAGAACACTGAAATCCTTTCTTGCATGGCAGGTTGCGAGTTTAAACGGAAAACTAGCCGCTCTCTATGCTCAGCTTGACGGTTATCATAGCGTACCCGGAGCAGTACTCGATGTTGATATTCCTGAACATATAAATGGCAAGAAATCCCACATTTCAGCTTCAATATTTAATAGAGATGCTCCTTGCGAACGGCATTCTTTTCCTTCGGGAAACATGCAACCAAACCCATTAGAAAATGTTGCAGTTGATAATTACCATGGTGAGGTGAGAGAAGAAGAGAGATCACGTAGTTTCTCCTGCATGCAGGGAGACTACAGCATGAGCGCCTTCAGTACTTTGTCTACAGCTGAACGAAACGACGTATCGCAGGTCTGTGAGAGTTTAGCTGGACAGAAACACCCCAACAGTGACCATGGAGATCTTCAAGATTTGGCTTCGGCACTTCTTCGCAGAAGTAGATGAACCTGGACGTGGACCGAGATTTTCCAAATGATGTCAGTAGCTACAACCTGCACTAAGCTCTGTATATGTTCGCTTGAAGTACAGAAATTTAGCGTCTAATTAGACCAATCTGGTGCGTTAGAGAATCGTTATCATACGCCACATCTTTTGATCAACGTGGTTCCATGAAGCGTGCATAGCTCTTGAAGATATCATGGGATCGCAAATGTTGAAGATTGTGTTGACTAGCCAAATATTTTCTCTGTTAAGTAAAGATTTATTTAGATTGCTTTGTGATTAATTACACTACCATATATATTAGACCTTCAGGAAAAGGAATTTCAATGAATTGGCATAAAAGCATAGGTTTGTGTATCATATGTTAACAAAATGGACGGGATTGCATTTAGAAAGAATTTACGCAATTGCATTTTGAGAAAATCGATTGCCTCTATGATTTAGAAAATAATCCTTAGGCCTTTATGTAAATACAGGTGTCAAATGATTTGACTTAAAACTTCCAAGTATGTCATTGGCCTCACAATAGGTATTCATCACTCTTCTATATATTGTGTCAATGGTTTTCTGTTTAATATCAATGGGTTTCAACAAGTCTGACTATCTTCTCGTATGTGGCATTTAGAGAGCTTTCCAGTATTCTATAGTATTAATCTTTGGATTAAAACCTCTTATGAGGGTACTTTATAAGGCCTGTTATAGAATGGAGGCTTTTGAAAAGAAAGAGGAGTTGTTCATGATGTTCAGTCATTGATGTCTAAAGTGCGACGTGATAGGTATTCATCACTCAGGATTATGTCAATGAGTTTCTACATGACTGACTGTCTAATGTGCCAAAAAAATGGTTTATGTTAATGTTGTTCGGTCTTTGTTCCCGATGTGGGCTACTGATAGCCATTGATTATTCTCCTGAATAGGATTATGACAATGGGTTTATAGATGAACGATTGCCTTATCTTGGATTTAGAGAGCTTTGGAGCATGCTACTTGATTGATTTAATCGCCGGAGTGAAACTGCTTACCAAAGTGCCTCCTAGGTCATCGGCTAGGATGGAGATTAAACTGAAAATATGGTTGTCTGAAATTTGTAGATTAAAATGGAAATAATGTTGTATGAAAAATAGGAAGAGATGTTCAATTTTTTTAGGGACACTCCGGTAACCTGCTCCATTAGGTTTATCAGTTGTTTTTCTATTTGTATGCAGATTACGTTCTTCTTTATTTGCTCCATACTACTCAAATAAATCAGAACAATATACCTAAACAACTTCAACTAAAAGGCTTTTTGCCTTTTCGACTTTGAACCGACCAAGAGGAAAAATATAACATTTTCTTAGGAGTCTATAGGATCTTCGTGGTTAATACCAACTTCATAAAACCAATGGTTTATTTTGTTACTGGATTTAATTTGAGGCGTTTATCTTTAATTTGGGATAATCTACGATTTATAATTGAGCAATTAGATAAGGTTATTTCTCTTTTGCAGAATAATCCGTTCCTTAACTTTGGGTTTTCCTAAAGATTATTGAAAACTTTGTACATATTAACTAAATAAGACTTGGTAGGGTGGTATCATGTAATTGAAACAACTCATCCATGTGCTTTGTTGGTAGGGTGGTTCCCGCTCCTGGTTCCTATGTATCCTTTCCACCATAGTTTGTTAGAGCTTTTAGATGGATGGTGTCAAAGAATGAGAAGTATATACATCGATGTATAAATCGTGGTCTAAATTTCCTTGTACGGTGCTTCCATCATAGTGCTATTTTTCATTGTGGATCTATTGAATTTCATTCTCGGTCCGGGCTCCTTTCATATTGTTCTCTCGAAAGGATTTTGGTTACATATTCAGTATGATTAATGGGTTTTATGGTTTACATATATTTATTTTCTCATAAAATAAATAAATAATTCTAAATGCGAAAGCAAGCTTTTGAATTTGGAATTTATTTTATATATATACAAATATATGAGATAAATATATTATTACTTTTAGTCTATAAGTTTAGTACCGGAGTAAAAGGGTGTTTTATTAAGGCATTGAGTGATGAAAGGTAACTATTTGAAATTTCATTTGTAAAAAAGTTGGGGGTGGCCCAACTAGATAGATCGAAGTTACTCAATCAACAAGTTAAGTACCAATCATCAATACGGAGAAGGTTGAAGATGAAAATCACTTTCTATTTGATTGTAAAAAATCTCAATTAATCTTTTTCCATCTCTTAATTTAATAAACCATATTAATTTGAATAGACTTTAATTAATATAATCATCATTATGTATTGATTCAAAATATTATAATATTTTAAATATAAAATTTATTATATATTATATATATATATAATAATATATATATATAATAAATATTTTATATATATATAATTTTATAGTTTGTAATTATTTCTGATAATTATATTAAAATTCTATTTTATTTTAATAAATACATAAAAAAATATATTTTAAAAAAATAAATAATCTAACTCTGGTAAAAAAAAATATGCGTCCACACCTGGAAAATCAGTCTCTCTAGCTTTTATCGAAGTTGAATTTAATCTTATTTATATTAATAATATTATTTGAAATAATTTACTTAGCCTTTACGAGTTATATTGAAGTAAAAAAAATTGATCTCCAAAATTTTTGAAACAATCTATAAATTATTAATGTTTAAAAAAATTATTATTAAAAATTTTTTTCAAAAAATAAATTTTAAAATATTTGAATTTTTTTTTCAAAATTAAAATATTTATAAAATATTAAAATTTACCAACTGTCTTTTTGATTGGTCAAACTATTACAACACAAATCTTATGAGTTTTTTTTTCTCACTATAAAAAAAATAAATAAACATTAATTTGAAAATAAAATAAAAACATAATTGTACAATTTTTTTACACTTACTAAAAAAATTAAAAATTCTTACTTTTATATTAAAAAATTATTTTACATCGTACATGTAGAGCTGTAATTCACTATAGCTTAAAAAAAATATTACTTTTATATTAAAAAATTATTTTACAATGTACGTGCCGAGTTGTAACTCTGCGGCTTTCTGGGCAGGTTTGGTCTAGAGGCGTACAACTGAGCATCGTATCACTTTTTAAAAACCACACACTAACTTGTTTTAAGATTAACCTTGGTTCCTCAATCATATCATCCCTATTTTATATTGATTTTACATTTTATATTAATAATAAGTAAGCAACGTATGAGCCTTTTTGATGATCCACAGGTGCTAATGCACCCTTCACATCTTAATCTTATTTTTTTAAGGATGTAGTGAAAGACCCGGCCATCATTAATATTTCATTAGGATTTGGAAAGTTGTATTAGCATTTTATGGATAGTTGAATCAACTAAATTTTTTTATTATGTAAATCAAAATATATCTTTTCAATACTCTATTTTTTAGGGAAATTTCCAGAGAATATGAAGAAAATTTCTAATACCCCCAACACCTCACCAATTGTTTATGGATATTTTTATCAACACTTCTTAAGTCCCCAGCAATAAGGAAGCTTAGAAGTGATAAATTCAAAAAATAGACATAGATATATTCTACACATATTTTTCTTTAAAATATGAAAGCACATGGGAGGAAGATCAATATTTGTGTCATACACATATCCATGATGATTTATGTAAGTGAAGTGCTTCGAAAAACACACTATCAAAGTTGAATTCAATAAAATCTTAATTTTTGTAAGAAATGTTGCTATTGGGATTAACATTTCATCCAAAATTATCTATGAAACTATCTCTATTTTTCTCTAAGATTATTTGGTCCATTTATGAATTTGTTCAAGTATTCAATAATTACTATCCATTATTTTTTGCATAAAAGCAAGGTACTATGCAACACCACTACATATTACATTTTTTTGATATTATTATTATTTTTATAGAGACACTAAAAACACATATCCAGTGTTAAATTATAAATGTTATATAATATGAAAAAAAATAAGTTATTTAATAAATTTGAAATATATATCTACTCATATATAGTGTGTGTTAAATATATTTTTTAATTTTACTAAATATTTTTTAATAATATAATGGTGGAAAGAAGGGAGGGGTACTTTGTTTATTTGAGAAACTTAAAATTGCATAGTATTCATGGGGCTTAGGATACATAACGAATAACTAAGGTTAAGCTTATGCCTTCTAGGGGGATCTAGGCAAAGAAAAACAGGTAATTTCTCTCACTGCTTTAACAAACTCCTTATGTAGCATTTGGTGAAGGGCTCCTCTCTAAAGGAAAAAACATAAAAATGAAAGCAACAAAAGGGTTCTCTTCAATAGAATATTTCCACGTGTTTAGTGATATTAAAGCTAATGAAGGGTGCAAATTAAGATTGAGAGACTGAAAAATCAATGGTTAAATTAGGCTTAAGATTGGGAGAATTAAAAATCAATGTTTTAATTAGGTCTTCTCCTATTCCTTAGAGCTAAATGGATTAGAATTACATTTTGGCATTGATGATGAGTTGATGGTTCACATTAATGTCAACTTGATAGGCTATGTGGAGATGTGTGTGTTGCAGGTACATCGATGATGTTGTTGTTGTGTTGCAGCGATTGGTGGTTGGCATTGATGTCAACTTGGGCATGTATTGCAAATGGATTGAGTGTGTATGGTTAGGATAGATGAGTGAGTTTCTGGATTATGTGCATATGCTATGATTATGGTTCTTGGCTTGTTGGCTCCGGGTTTTTTTATAGTTGTTATGGTATTGGTATGTGTGTGGAGTAGAATTGGGCAAGGCTTGTTAGTTGTGGTGGATTCCAACAAATGGTTGTTCATAGAGTCATGAAAGAAGAGTCTTTCAAACTGATGTTTCTATCAAACTATCATAATAGTCGAGTCTTATAGCTAGTGGATCTTCTATGTAAAAAAAAATTCAATACTTAATAGAATATTTGAGCAACAATAACATCAGGTGGTTTTTTCCTTAGAGGGGGTTTTACATTTGTGTCCTCTTCGATATCATGTATGATGTTTTACAATGATGCTATGTTGGTTCTACATGTTTTTGTATATTTATTTCATGATGGTTTTATAAGTGTAGCTAATAGATTACTTAATCTTATGTTTTGGTAAAAAAAGTTAAAAGTTGTATTGTTAGTGTCAATCTTTGAAGCCTTCCACCAGTGATCAAATATGCTCTTACAAAGTAGTTTTTTAGGATGTCAAGGTCAAACTTTTTCATTTCAATGAGTCTTCAAATAAAATTTGGTCACTAGGTATTAGGTCTAGGGTTTGTTTTCACTCATTCCAAAGTTTTCCAAGTGTCGGTCCATGTCACGATTCAGCCGAGTGTACCATCATTCAAAGAGTTGTCATCATTATTTTAGGTTCCAATGGGTCATTTTACACCTTGTTCAGGCTTCAGTTGTACTTGGGTAAGGTTCATTTCCCTCTCCTAGAGTTTTGAAGGTAATTTCTCTTGGATGGTCAAATCATCAACAAAACTTGTATCATGATGTTCATACACCTTTACCTATGCTTAATGTGCCTTATTAAATGCTTACCATCACTGATATTCCTCAAATTCCTCATTTTCCCACAAATCCTAGTTTCTTGCTACAATTTGACAATTTTCTAGGCTAGGCCTGTGTTTTGCCCTTTTGGACCCATTCCCCTCACTCAATCTTTGAAATTCCACTTTCCCCTGTTTCTTAACATCCCTCCCTACTTCCAAAACTTTTCTCAAGAATTTAGAAGCCCCTTATCCCCTACATTTCACTTCATTTTGACAAATCCCGTGTTCCACACATCGGGATAGGTCTTACTCAAATGATGATTATGAGCAAGAAAAAATACATTTGGAGAACGTGAGAGTGGTGTTTTTCCACAATAGGCTAAGGAAGAAAACCCTACTTCACTTTTTACACAGGTATCGTGGTTTTAGAGAAATGTCAAAAATACAGTGGCCTCAGGAGAATTGATGCACCTCTGAAGCGACCTTGGGAAAATCAAGCTTTTTCCTAGCTTGGTTGGCCAAATGACTTGGTTGATGCATTAAATCATAACTATACACAAAGATATTTCCAATGACCTATCATGAGCTCAATTTGGAGTTGAGGAAAACCTTCAAAAGTTGACTGCAACAGCACTCTGCCTTTAGGCAGCCTCATTTTGCACATTTTTACCAGTATTAGAATATTTGACTTTTGACAAGGAAAATGAACTCCAAATTCAAAAATTCAAGTTGTGTTCGAAATTAGACTAAATAATATTTCGAACGAGCTATCGTGCACCCAATTGGGACACTGAGCAGGCCTCTAAAACTTTATCTAAAAATGGCGCTACGCATAGAAAGTTTTAACACAAGCTTTTCCAATAGGTGCGTAGCGCCACGGGCGCTCACTTTTGATAACGACCTCCATTTGAAGAAAATTTAGAATTTTTGGATTCCTTATGAAAATTTATGCATGCTCAAAAATTACTAGGAAATTTTGACAAGTTTTAGACCTCCAAAAGGGCCAAAAACACGTCAAAAACACCCTTTCTACCACTTTTTTGCCACACAGGAAGCAGTCTTGGGAGATTGCATTTTTGGAGGAGAAAATGGACATCAAATTCAAAAATTCCACTTTTCCTAGAAAGTGGATAGGTAAAAATTTCCAACAAGCCATGTTGGAGAAAATTTGGAGAAGGGGAAGGCCCTCAAATGTAGCTTGGAAAAATCACTACGCACAGAAAAAATGGCGCTACGCATAAGATGAAAAAGTGCCAATTTTGCTCAAAAACTCTGTTTTTCGCCTAGTTTTCTTCTAGTTTGGCTTTTTCTCCCTTATGGTCAAGTTCATAATGTGACATGATGTAAATTCATGTACTATGATGTAAAATTGATAAAAATTGACTTGATAAGGTAGATACATCAGTTGTAGGTGGTTTAGAGTTGAATGAATTAGTTTCCTAGGTTTTAGAGGCAAGGTTTTCCACTGCCTATTTTTGTGTTCCTAGTTTAGATATGGTTGAAACCACACCTCTTCTCATGGATTGGACCCTTGATTTATAGCACAGGTGGTTTGGAGGTCTATATCATGTGCTTTTTTAGTCATTTGAAAAGGTTGGACGCTTGTGGATGCATCGAGCACTATTGTACATCATTTTTGCAGTTTGGCAAAGAAATAAACCAGGTTTTTGCAGAATTTTGTGGGATTCTTGTGGCAATGTGAATTAGCATAGTTTCCTTCTTAGTTATTCAGTGATATTATGATTATGTTTGTCGTCATCTCTTTTCTTCTTCATAGCTAAATGAATAAAGTGTAAAAGGTAGAATCCATTGGTGTTTCAGTGCTCTACGTTAGGTTTATATAGTTTTTATATGTTTTCTACTATTTGAAGAGGATTCATGACATTTGCATGCCCTCTCCAGCTCCTCACCAGTCTTTGGACTCACCATTAAACTCATTTCAAAGTGCTAAAACACTTGCCTACCTCGTTCCATAGAAACCTCTACAAATCCGTGTTCATTTCACAGACCCAAAGTTGCCTTCCCCATCTGATCCAACAACCAACCATTAAAATCAAACAAATTCCTTTGAGCAAGTATACCTATCCTAAAATTAGTTTTTATATCAGTCATCTCAAGCCTTCCTTGATAAATTTTCATTGAGATTGACAAGGAGAGAGCCCTCTCTCGACCTGGTAGGGCTAGCTACCAGGTTAAGTGTGCTTTGATGTTACCCTAGACCTGCCTTTCTCAGCTTGAGGTAGATTTAGGCCCTAACATAGTGGTGACCATACTAGGGAACATAGTTTTATGTTCCTTAGCAAAATGTAATCAAGTTTAGATCTGATTGTTGATGGTGGACAACGATCAGACGTTGAAAGGCTGAAATCATTCACCCGGCGACTCCAAATCAGTTTCGACATTAGAGCCAAGGACTCCACTGGAGGATGAACCTGACTAGTAGAAACATGAAAGGATGATATGGACAGATCAGGTATTCAAGTTGGCATTTCATCCAAAACATTTTGTTCTTTGTTATAAATTATTTCTTCTCTTTTCCCGAGAATGTCAAAAAGGTTTTACAAAGTATATTGTATTTGAGAAGAGATCCTCTACCTGCATTTGATTCCTTCCCTTTGAAGATTGTGAATACTAAAGATTTGCATGCCTTGGAGCTTGATCAAGACCTATTTTCTAAAGCTTGTGATGACCGTCTTCAAACTGATGAGCCTCAAGAGACCAATACTGATTCTACACCTTCTGTACATACTCCTATACCTTGTAAAATTTCAGATCGATATACGCCTCTGATTTTACCTCCTATATCCCATGCTTTCCCTAAAAGTCATGACCTATATCTACCAAGATTTGATGGTGAACGCAACAACGTCACTGCTGAGAGACATGTATTGAATTTTGAGAATTTTCTTGATCTTTTTGAAGTTGATGAAGAAGATGTTGGTATTAGTCTTTTTGTTCTTTCTTTGTAAGGCAAAGTCAAGAGTTGGTTCAAAACCCTGCCTGATGCGAGCATCTCAAATTTCCAGCAGTTTGTCAAAGTTTTCCTCGATAGATGGGTGGTCTGACAAAACCCTTTCTTGATTATAGAAGAGTATAACCAACTGAAAAGATAGCTAGGGGAGATAGTACAACAGTTTTAAGCCAGATTTAATCAAGTCTATTTTTCGATGCTGGTTAGTATAAGGCCTCCTCCCGGATCCGCTCTCTTGCACTACCCAGAAGCCTTTGATTTGGAAATAGAATTTCAACTGAGAGAAAGAAACCTTACAACACTTGAAGAGATGCAGAACAGTGTAGTAGATGTAGAGGTTCATTTGCCGATTAGAAGCACAAATTTGAAGGAAGAAGAGGTGAAGAACATAGATCCAGAGGAATCGACATCCTTATAGGTAAAGCTTGACATTTTGGTAAGTGCAGTAAAAGAAATGATGAAAAAGATCACCACAAGGAATGAGTATGATGTTTAAGATCATGGCTCGCTGATTGAAGAAGAACAAGTGGCAAATCCAAAACATTTTCTTTCTTATCCCAGTTGTCATAGATTTGATAATGATTGTTTTATAGATCATCTTGGAGAAGAGAGATATGTTGATATGACATGCATGCTTGATGATGTATTTTATACTGATGATTTGCCTCAGTTTGATCAGTATGATGATGATTATTTTCTCCAAACAAAAGCTAATCTTGCAGACAAATCAACAGCTGGTTTGTGGAAGGAGGAAGTTCATTTTCAGTAGCTCGAATACAACGATTAGCCATTGCATATTAGCTATGGAAGTGAGGAGGAAAGTGCAGGAAATTTTGAAGTAAGTTAAGGATATTTTCCTTTTTGTTTTGATTCGTTTCAGTTCATCAGAAACAAATTTCATGCAATCAAAAATCAATTGTCGACAAGTCTTGATCTGGACCATCTTTAGGGCAATGAAAACCTTGTTCAAGACTTTTCATATCGAGAGTTGCAGCCTCCAAATGCCATTGATTGTCAAGTTGCAAATGAAGACTTGGAAGTTGGACCATATGATCAAATGATGCAAGATCATTCCGTACCATTTTGTTTTGAATCATTTCAGTTTTTGAAGGGAAATTTGCATAGTATATCTTCAAATGAGTAGCCTGTAGAAAATCATGCAATCTCAATAGAAAATGGGTTGCAACAGTCTTTTCAATTTTTTCATGATCCAGTAGCTGATGTGTTAGATGACGTCTACAGTCAAAGTCCTTCTCCATTAGCTACCTATGAGCTTGAAACGTGTACTGATACAAACTTGATCCAGCAACCAGTTTCTTTGTCATTTTCAACAGGAGTCTCATCATAAAGCTTAGATGAAAGTTTGTATTCATGGTACGAGGAGAAGAAAAGTAATCCATTGGATCAGCTAAGTCCCAGTGTGCATGAATTTCAAGATCCTTATTCAGTGTTTTCGAAGTCATATAGAGAATCTATATCATTCAACGGATCTGTTTACAAATTTTCATGGGAGTTGTCTTTCAGTAGTTCTCTCTTGTTGTTAATAAGCAAGCACTTGTGGAGAATGCAAACAGTAGCGAGAATGCTTACTTGGTTGCATTGATTATTTCACTTCACTTGATCAAATGATTAATGAAACAGTTAGAGTAGGTTGTATTGAATAAGCTCCATTTTGACCATATTTTCCAGTTGATCAGTTGTGTTTTAGTCTTGAGTCATTTTTTGTTTTCGTCAGTTTTGAATGTCTAGTTTCAGCTGCTGAATGTCTAGTTTCAGCTTTTGAATGTCTTGTTTCAGTTGTTGAATGTCTAGTTTCAGATTTTAAGTGTCTTGTTTAAGTTTTGAGTTAGTCTTACTCATTTCAACTATGAGTCTTGAGTCAAAGTTTCATAGTAATTGGTTTTTGGGTGTTTTGAAGTTATTGACTTCATATTGCCCAATGGATAAGGCATTGGCCTGCTCTCCCAAAGATCTGTGGTTCTTGGCACCTCCAAGGAGCTACCATCCCCATTAGAGCCAATGTTAGTGTCAGTGTTTGAAGCCTTCCACCAGTGATCAAATATGCTCTTACAAAGTAGTTTTAGGATGTTAAGGTCAAACTTTTTCATTTCAGTGAGTCTTCAAATAAAATTTGGTCACTAGGTATTAGGTTTAGGGTTTGTTTTCACTCATTCCAAAGTTTTCCAAGTGTCAGTAAATGTCACCATTCAACTGAGTATACCATCATTCAAAGAGTTTCCATCATCATTTCAAGTTCCAATGGGTCATTTTACACCTTGTTCATGCTTTAGTTGTACTTGGGTAAGGCTCATTTCCCTCTCCTAGGGTTTTGAAGGAAATTTCTCTTCGATGGTCAAATCATCAACAAAACTTGTATCATGATGTTCATACACCTTTCCCTATCCTTAATGTACCTTATTAAACACTTCCCATCACTGATATCCCTCAAAGTCCTCATTTTCTCACAAACCCTAGTTTCTTGCTACAATTTGACAATTTTCTAGGCTAGGCCTATGTTTTGCCCTTTTGGACCCCTTCCCATCACTCAATCTTTGAAATTCCACTTTCCCCTATTTCCAAACATCACTCCCTACTTCCTGAAATTTTCTCAATAATTTAGAAGCCCCTTATCCCCTTCATTTCACTTCATTTCGAGAAATCCCCTGTTCCACACATTGGGATATGTTTTACTCAAATGATGTTTTTGAGCAAGAAAATATGAATTTGGAGAAATTTAGAGAGGTTTTCGTCCACAATAGGTCAAGGAAGAAAAAAATCCTTCAATTTTTAGACAGGTGTCATGGTTTTAGAGAAATGTCAAACATACAGTTGCCTCAGGAGAATTGATTCACCTCTGAAGTGACCTTGGGAAAATCAATATTTCTCCTAGCTTGGTTGGCCAAATGACTTTCTTGTTAAGTTAAATGATAACTAGACACAAAGCGATTTCCAATGAGCTATCATGAGCTCAATTTAGAGTTGAGGAAGACCTTCAAAAGTTTACTGCAACAACACTCTGCCTTTAGGCAGCATCATTTTGAACATTTTGACCAGTCTTGGGATATTTGACTTTTACAGGGAAAATGAACTCCAAATTAAAAAATTCAAGTTGTGTTGGAAGATAGACTTAATAATATTTCCACCGAGCTATCTTGCACCCAATTGGGACATCAGAAAGGCCTCCACAACTTGATTTGAAAACAACACTATGCAGAGAATCATCGGCACTACGCATAGAAATTTTTAACACAGGCTTTTCCAATAGGTGTGTAGTGCCACCGGCGCTCGCTTTTGATAGGGACCTCCATTTTAAGAAAACTTGGAATTTTTAGATTACTTATGAAAATTTATGCATGCTCAGAAATTACTAGGAAAGTTTGACAAGTTTTGGACCTCCAAAAGGGCCAAAAACACCTGAAAAATGCCCTTTTGCCACTTTTTTGCCACACAGGAAGCAGTATTGGGAGATTGCAATTTTGGAGGAGCAAATGGACACCAAATTCAAAACTCCCACTTGTCATAGAAAGTAGACAGACAGACCTTTCCAAAAAGCCATATTGGAGCAAATTTGGTCAAGGGGAAGGCCTCTAAATTCAGCTTGGAGAAAGTGCTATGCATAGAAAAAATGGTGCTATGCACAAGATGAAAAAGTGTCAATTTTGCTCAAAAGCTCTGTTTTTTGCCTAGTTTTCTTCTAGTTTGGCTTTTTCTCTCTTATGGTCAAATTCATAATGTGAAATGATGTAAATTGACATACTATGATGTAAGAATGATAAAAATTGACTTGATAAGGTAGATACATCAGTTGTAGGTGGTTTAGAGTTGAATGAATTAGTTTCCTAGGTTTTAGAGGCAAGTTGTTCCACTGCCTATTTTTGTGTTCCTAGTTTAGATATGGTTGAAACCACACCTCTTCTCATGGATTCGACCCCTGAAGGATAACACATGTGCTTTTGAGGTCTATATCATGTGTTTTTTCAGTCATTTGAAAAGGTTGGACTCTTGTGGATGCATTGAGCACTATTGTACATCCTTTCTACAGTTTGGCAAGGAAATAAACCAGGGTTTTTCAGCATTTTGTAGGATTCTTGTGGTAATGTGAATTAGAATAGTTTCCTTCTCAGTTATTTAGTGGCCATATGTTTATGTGTGCCATCATCTCTTTTATTCTTCATAGCTAAATGAATAAAGTGTGAAAGGTAGAATTCATTGGTGTTTCAGTGCTCTACCTTAGGGTTTATTTAGTTTTATATGTTTTCTACTATTTGAAGAGGATTCATGAAATTTGGATGCCCTCTCTAGCTCCTCACCTGTCTTTGGACTCACCATTACACTCATTTCAAAGTGCTAAAACACTTGCCTACCTCGCCCCACAGAAACCTCTGTAAATCTGTGTTCATTTCCCAAACCCAAAGCTGCCTTCCCCATCTGATCCAGTAACCAACCGTTAAAATAAAAAAAATTCCTCTGAGCAGGTATCTCTAGCCTAAAATTAGTTTTTATATCAGTCATCTCAAGCCTTCCTTTATAAGTTTTCATTGAGATTGACAAGGAGAGAGCCCTCTCTTGACCTGGTAGGGCTAGCTACTAGGTTAAGCATGGTTTGATGTTACCCTAGACCTGCCTTTCTGAGCATGAGGTAGATTTAGGTCCTAACATGTATAATCACAATCACCATGGATTCACCCCCCTCGTAGTAGTGAGGAAATTTCCAACAATTGGTATTAGTGCGAGATGTCCCCATGGATGTTTATCGCTCAAGGGTAGATTGTGGGATTATGGAGAAGAACAAAAGGAAACAATATATATAAAAAAAGGGATAGAAACAAGTCAAGCATGCTACAAAACCTGAAGAACCTCTCTTCTATTGGTAAAAGTTATGGCTAAGAGTATTTTCACTCATGGGAATTTTCCTTTCCAGTCTAATGATGATGATTTTGGAGCCATTGAAGAAGTTAATGATAAATGTTTTGAAGTTGATTCCTCAAGAGATGAGGAAGGTGTATTTCCATTTTAGGAGTTTGAAGATGAAGGGCTTAGGAGATTAGTGATCCTTGAAGCCAAAAATAAATCTCAAGCAAGGCTAATACAAAAGTTCACTTTGGAGAAAACAAATTTGAAGAAATTGTTCCATATTCCTGAGAAAAGAGATTTTTTTATCAAGAAGAAAATTATAATCTAAAAATCCAGTTGGAGAAGAGAAGGAATACTAAAGAAGCAATTGAAAATAAACTTAATGATAATATAAACCAATATAATAAATTAGAAGCAATGATAGAAGAGGACAAATTGAGCTTAAAAGGAGAAAATGGGGCGATTGTTGAAAAATCCAAGCCGGAATTTTCCAGTAGCAATAATGCTAATCACCATCAAAATCAGAAGCTAAAGAATGAAACAAAAAGAGGTATGAGAAATGTAAGGTGTTTTTATTGTCAAAATTTTAAACACATTTCAATAAATTACAAAGGTAAAAGAATCAATTCTATCTAGAAAAAGAAGCAGTCAGATAAGGAGCATTCTCATAGATTGATCTCATCAACGTTCAGGTCAGAAAAATCAGTTTATGACTATTGTTATTTATGTAATGGTTTCAGGCATAATTATGTTGACTGTCAGATTCATGGTATAAGAAGACGAAAACATATTAGTAAAGGATTTGATCCCTTTATGTTATTTCTTGCTTACATTAGATGAAATCTTGGTGTTAATACTTCCAGCATGCATCAAACAAATCAAGAAGTGAAAACCAAGAGAATATGGAGAAGAAAGGAGCATAAATAAAATTTGGGCTAGCTTGACCTTAGGGGGAGCTTGAAGTTGAAATTTCAAAAATTCAAGGGGAGCTCCTATAAGAAAAAGTGTTATTGGTAGCTAGTTTAAGTATCATTTTTCTTATTATTTTTTCATATGCTTTGAATGGGGTTAAATATGAATGTATGAGATGTGTTTGGCCTCATAATTCCATGTAATGTCCTGCAAAATCTATGGCTGAATCTTATGGTTGAGTACCTTCACAATAAGGAAGTCCCTACACTTGACAAGAAATCAATGATTAGTCTTTGAAAATATAAAAAAAGGGAAAATGAAAAGGAGTGCGCATTTGATACAAATTTTACCTTGACCATATGAGGAAATACTTGCACAAATAAAATCCAATAGTTATTTAAAAATAAAAGGGGGAAACGAAATAGAGTGAAATACCTAGAGTTAATCAAGTTTTTCACTCAGTAAATCTTGGTTGGAGCTATTTTTTTTAAAGGTTTGAAGAGTTCATTTCTATTGGCAGCGCTAAGAATAAAAAGTGGTATGTTTGATTGGTGTCAAGAAGATAGAGTTGAATAGAATTTTGGAGGTACGCATGTAACTTTTTAATGGATTGCACAAGGTTATGGGTGTACGAATTACTTGATATTGAAGTAGTTAGTAAGTGGAATATATTTTGATTCAATCTCCAAAGGGAAATTGTATTGATTTGGTCTTAGAGTTGCTTGATCTAGTCAAATATGGTCCAAAAGATCGTTTAATAATAGTTGATTTATACTTTGTGGACCATTACATATTAAATATTATAATATGGACCGACACAACATTCTGTTGAGTTATGAAGAAATGGATAATTTATTTTCACAATTTGAACAAGGTAAAAACCTAGAAATTTTTTTTTCTTATTTGATGAGCTAGTTAAGGTAGAATTGAAAGCCAATGATTTTTTTTTCAAATCCATGAGCACATAAATATGAAAACCATCATATGTGGATGAGAATCCAATAGAGCACAATCTTTTTCCTCAATATATAATATAATCAATTTGTTCAATTGATCATGTTATCACTCCGTAACTTCCCTAGGTCGTGGAGAGCAACCCAGAGGTAACCAAAAAACGACTTGCAAATCTGGGATCTAGCCCTTCTTGCTTTAGAGAGGGATCTCTCTTTTTGATTTAGATTTTTGTTTTAAGATATTAGGCTAGTATTGAGTTCTAATGTTGGTTTCTAAATATTTGTAATTGCAGGGAAAGTCCATTGGGCATGGAGTCATGCGTTTTTGGGGTATCAAACACAAAAATGACAAAGCAACTATAACAAGGAAGATATGAAAACTTTTGGATCTTTTAAACTATTTGTGAAGTGTATAGGATGAATATGATTTAAGTTAAATTAAATATAGAGCATGATCGGATGAATTATATACTTAACATCAGAATGAAAACATTGATATTGTTTACACGCTAGAGCAGAGTACACTTAGGCAAATTTGGCCCTTTATCTTCTTGAAAAAATTGAGACCGAAAACATATGGAAAATTGAGAAAATAAGAAATTCACATGAGAAATTACATCACCAGTTTCTTGACATAGGAATCCTAGAACAAAAAATCTTTGTATTATTTTAAATTTATCACTTCAGTAAAATGCACATCTTACATCAAAATATGGCTTCTTTCTTCATGCAAGTTCCAACACTTTTTAAGCCTTATTACAATATAATTATATACTTTCTGCTAAAAATAATCTCGTATTCCAAAACAAAATTCATTACAAGAAATATTCTAACAAAATTACATATTTCACTAAAACAAAACTAAAAAATAGAAGCCTTTGACAAATTTGGCTGTATGTTGAAATTTTTTAGGGAACTTGTTGCCAACTATGCTCCTTTTCTGCTCCTGGACTTTTCTTATATGCCAAAAATGTAGGTCTTCATTTTATGTTTTCTAGACCAACTCCAATACGTGGTCCCACCTTTCTTTGAGTGGGATTGAAAAATTCACCATGCTCGTAAAATTTTCATCCACTTCAGTGTAATTTTGGAAAGTTGGCCTATTTACATACAAATGATGAATTTCATGTTGTATATCCAAATCATGTTGTAGGACTTATAGGAAACCTTCTCCATTGATGATTCCCTTTGCTTCTGCAAAATTTGATGCATTTGCAACAATGTTGCATAGTTGTTCTTGATAATTCTCTAATGGAATCAATTTTCCATTAGAGTTTTTGAGATTTGGAAGTCCCTTTTCCTACAGTACAAAAAATGTTTTTTCGAATCTCTTTAGTTGCATCTCTAGCTCTTTGTATTTGTTTTCCAGCTACACCATCAGATACTTTTTAGCCAAAATTCTTTTGGCTTCCATCACTACTTTTGTGCTGTCGTGGATATTTAGCTCCTCCAGTTCTTCTATGGCTTTAGAGTTTAGCATCTTGACAATTTTGTCCTTCTTCTGGTCTATGCTCAATATCAACTCTTGTTTGCTCTATTGCTTCCTTCACTTTTCGTACTAATTCCTCCTATTCAAATATGATTTGAATGGAGGGCCATAAGTCTGTAATGTTAGTATTGATGTTATGCCAAACACTTCTCTTTTCTTCTCCTAACATTTGAATAATGATGCATTGGTCCTCATACTTGTGAATTTTCTGAATAAGTTTGAAGTTCTTCGACACTTCCACCAAATATTCATTATCTACCTTTATTTTGATTTCATCCATCTTGGTTAGAGTTGATGTGAGTTGATGTAGGAGCATCTAGGCCTAGCCAGCAATGTGATGGTGTGGTCACATGTTGTGGCTAATGAAAGTTTGGAGGAAGAATTGGTTATTTAATTTTATTAATTGCAAAGTATGTAAGTAGTTAATTATAGCCTCATTCTGAATAGAATTGGGAATAATTGGAAAGTGATCCTCCATGTGTGAGGATCAAGGCAATTAGCTATATTGATTAGTTAGAGTAAAATTTGATTTCTTAAAATATAGTGAATTCCTTTATTTGTGGGAGGAAACAGTTAGATAGAACATATATGTAATTTCCTTTCTTTTCTATAAGGGGGATTTGGGATAGAGGGATAGAGAGAGAGAGAGAACTCGAGGGAATTGTAAGCCTACAGGCATCGTAGGAGGAGAAGGCCACTAATTAGAAGCATCAAGCCATAGAGGAATGTTTTCATAGAGAAGAGAGTGAGAAAAGAGTGAGAGGAAGGAATGAATGTAATTCAGGCCATCAAGGGTCGAGAACCAAACTCTATTTTATTTTGAGATTCTCTTAATAGTGGAAATGATGGTGTGCAGGCAGAGGAACTATGTATTATGCCTTTTCAAGTTATTTGTGTGTATATGCGTGAATCATTTAAAGGCATGTTGATCGACCATATATCACTATAAGGATCAATGGCGATACATTTTTTAATGGAATGATCATTATATATATCTATCGTGTTTAAACCAGAGTATGGCGGAAAGATTGTTTTAACACAGAATCCATTAAAAACAAGTGAAATAAAGCTAAGGACGAGATAGACGGAGAGCACACAGGATCCGTTGAATCCCATAAATCAATGGTCTAGATTCTATCACATAGAGTAGAACTATAGATATCGCATTGATGAAGTTCATGCACAAGGGGTGGACCTTAGGCCTTTGACAATCGCGATCTGCGATCGCTGATATATCGCATCGACGAAAGTGTGATATTAGATTCGGGCCTTAAACCATTGAAATTACCAATAATGATGGATCTTAGCAATCGACAATTGGAGTAATAGGCATTTCGGAGATCGGAGCAGCGGAAAGGGATGAAGCCAAGAGACGGACCTGACGGTAGTTGTAAATGCGGGTTTAATGAATTTGATGTCCGGCCTTAAGGCGTCTGGTCGGGTTTCTCTTTGTATTCCCGTGTACTTATATATTTTTGATGTTATGTGTCTGCGATCATTGCCATAATGATATCACGATAGACCAAAGGCGAAGGGATGATGAGTGGACTCGAGAGATATATGAAGTCATATTTATAATTTTTGAGATCCGGATAAATCATTCCGACGAGGTTTTTCCTTTGCTCCTGTGTATTGCGATATAATGTTGTGGTCCCAGGTTTTTAAAGAAAAAGCACAAAATAACTCTTCTGATAGTATTGTGGGTTCCGATAAGCATACATGGTTCTGGCTTAAAGCAAAAGCATATGAGAATGCTTTCAATAGTAAGGAATTGTGGGTATAGCCCAAGGTAATAAAAGTTTTATGAGGGATAAGAGTCCTGATAAGGGATTTTAGGGTGTGGTAGCCATATGGTTGTATCACTTTGGTATTAGAGCAGGAAAAGGGAAGAAACCTTCCTATGAGAAGGATTTGTTGCTTATGAAGATTTATGACACAAAAGGTATGAAAGTTGCAGCAGTTGAATGAATGACAATGTTGGGCATAGGACTACGACAATAACACTGTGGAGGAACTTTTGGAAGTTCTTAGATATCATAGCAGAACCTCATTCCAGTTGAGGCTTGGAATAGATAGGGATAGAGGAGTCCTTAAGAGAAGTGAGTGGAGCAACCAAAGACAGAGCAAGATTTCTCAGTGCAAGTTCTAATGAAAGAGGACATGGAGACCAGGTAGAGGAGAAGCTTGGTGAGAAGATCAACTTAGAAGAAAGTTGATTGGTTGCAGGTGCAGAGCTCACATAGAAGAGAATATGGCTATGGAAAGTCGTATGGAAGGTTCAGAAGAAGGCTACAAGATGGAGGAGAAGAGTGATCAAAAAATCCATATGGAATGGATGAGTTAAGGAGAACTTGACAAGGAAATGGTTAAGATAAGAGAAGAACTCGATGTGTTAGAGATGCTGCTAGAGGATAACCAAAGACAAGGTTGGGTCTTGAAGAGGAAGCCAGTGAAGTGGTCTAAGTTGCAAACAAGGCTACAACAAGAACAGGTAAAATGGTTGATGGAAAACCTGAGAGAAGCAAAGGAAGAAATGGAAGTTTCCATTTGTAGACCAGAACAGGGTGAAATGTTGGGTGAAGAGGATAATGAGAGATCAACTGAAGCTCTCATGAACTATTGGAATAGTTCAAAACAATTAGAAGATATGTTGACAAAGGGAGCAGATGAGGCAATGAAGCCTTGTGATTTTAATTCTCATAGTTTGTGTATGTTTGCAGGATATGTAGAGGATGATGGAAAGTCTGGTGAAACTGCCACAAACAGGAATGAAGCTCTTGAGGTGAAGTATGATGGAGAATGCCTTTTAGAGGAAGAAGTTGCTGATTTATTGTAGGAGAAAGAGTTCATAGACGAAATTATGTTTGGTGTAAGACAGTCAGATGAAGTAGATATGGACCAGAAGTCTACTGAAAATGCCATAGTGGTATTCCAAGAAGGTAAGCAAATGAATTTGTTTGATGAAATTGATGAAAGAACTTCACAATATGATAGTGCAGAAAACAGGATAACTCAGGAGGATTGCCAGGAAAAGAATGAAGCTGAGAATGGAAGTTGTGATCAACTGTTGGAGAGATTTCATATGGAAATAGAATTCTTGGAAAGATTGCTCAAGGAACCTGAAGGAGAAATGAAGCTTTCAGAACCTGGTGAAGAAAAGGAAATGGTTGCTATGCATGATAAGGATGAAATGTCTTTAACATTTGTAGAGTTAAGTAAATGTTTAGACTCTTCAGTTAATGATGTGACTATATGTATGGAAGACAACATTAATAAATATGATGTTGAAATCAAAGAAATTGAGCAGAGATTATTTGAAGGTGAAATGGAAGATCAGGAATAACAAGGAAGTTATGTCCTCAAAGACAGGAAGGAAAGAAAAGTATTAATCCAACAAGATAAAGATCGAAGAAACCAACAATTTAAAAGAGATGATGAAGAACATAAGGATGAATTTGAGGAGGGCATTAGATTACAGGAGTATAGCAACTAGCAGCAGAATCAAGAACAAGAGATTAGTATGATAGTAATGAGAACAGAAGTAAATATAATAATAGAAGGGCTACAAAGGAAGATAGATGAATACCAAAGATACCTATGGAGAATGAAGAAAAGGGTCAAGTGGAAGCTATTGCAATAGAGGTGGAATGGGAAGTTGATGAATGAGTTCAGGGAACTTGAACAAATTCATATTGATTTGTTAGAGAAGGAGAGATTCAAAGGAATGGAGTCACAAAAAGAAGGATATATTAAAATGCATAAAATATATGATGGAAGATCGGTGCCTGAAGCATCAAAAGAGGATGAAATGTATTGTATTTTGGAAACTGAAAGTTGTTGTGTGTTTGCAGGTCATAAAAACTTGAGGGAAGACAATCACTTATTGGAAACTATTATATTAAAAGGTGAAGAGATGACTACTCATAGTCATATGGAGAATAAAGAGAAAAGTTACATTCAAGTGAAGGAAGATGTCCAGTCAGATGACATCCAAAGGATAAGTCAAAAGGAGGATGGCAAAGGAATTATTGATATCAAAGGAATGTTTGGAAAGAAAGAGATCCATTCATATGAATATGGAACAAAGAGTTTTCTCAGGGAGACTGATGAAGCTAATACAAACCAAATGGAGAATCTTATGAAGACCTTGGTGTCTCATAGTTTTGAAACTAATATTTTGTGTGTAAATGCAGGATACATTGAAGTAAGGAAATTGTTTAGTGTTGTCATAAGGAAAAGGAAAAGTAAAGATATGATTTTTCAGAAGTTAGAAGAAGGAAATTGACATAATCTTGTGATGCAGAGGAAAGAGTAGTTGTTAGACATAGCTATAGTGAATTATGCAGATATTGGACAACTATTGAAGACTGAAGCCAAAGGAGAATAGATACTAAAGGTTGATATAGAAGATTGTGTAGATATTAAACAATTATTAAAGATTTTTGACCTTAAAGAAAGCCAGAGTAAAGGACTAAAGAAAGATGCTGCAGACAATGAAGTTAGTAAAGATTGTGCAGAGCTTTTGGGAGAAATTCCAAATGAGTTGGTAGATTTGTGGCATAAGTCAAGTCTTTTGAAGAAGAGCCAAGAAAACCAAAGAATAAGTGATTAGATTATACAACCAAAACTAAATGAGAATGAAGAAGTTGTCATGGATGAGAAATATGGGAAAGAAATTGTCATAAATGTTGACATAATGAGGAAATAGGGTAAAGTATTTGCGTTTAATGAATTGATTGATTCTGGTGAAGATTTATATGCAGAAAGAACGCAATCTGAAGTTAATTCGAAACAAGGAATTGATTCTAAATATGAGATCGAAGTAAGGAAGGATGAGATCAGAATGTCTCAGAAAGATGGAATGATGTTGAATTTACAGTATGGAATTGTTGAACTGGAGATGAGTTCAAGGGATGATAGTAACAAGAATACTATTGCACTACAAAATGTTATTAATGAAGAAGAGGCTGAAGATGACATTTTAGAAGTAGACAAATATGATGCCATGATCCTTAAGGGTGCAGAAATTAAGCTACTAGAAGAAGAGGTATTCCGAGTACCTAAGCAAGAAAGAAGAATTTTTAGTTTTCAGGAAATTTGTGGAATTGTGGGTATACTGAGAATTGAAGTAAGAAGTGGTGAAGCCATGAATGAGAAACCAGAGGAAGGAACTAGAATTTCTATAGGGGATCAATGGAGAAGGTATTTATACATTTCAAAAGTGTATATGGAACAATATTGGCACATGGATTATGATGTTCTTATGCAAGAACACATCCTATTGTAGAAGAATAGTATTCATCATTTGAGAAGTGAAATGGAAAAAGAAATTGATGAGTTGTGGAAACATAAAAAACAACATTCCAATAAACTTAATAGAGGACAAAAGAAGGAAGGAAGATAGGCTGGAAAGAATGATACAGGTGAAGGTAATGGTAAAGTGAAAATTAAAGTGTGGAATTCTGACATAAATTGTGATGATGAGTGGAAAGCAGTAAGTTATATGAAGAAGACAATAGCAGACAGTGAGAGCATAGCTAATGGGGCAATATTTCATGAAGTATGGAGACCGAGAGAACAACAAAAAACAACAGTAACCAAGGACAGACTACCAAAAAACGTATGGGATCGAGGAGGACACATATCAGAAGCACATGAACAAGAGATCATGATTACTTTTAACCTTGGGAGTCTAATGCAGGAGCATCTATGCCTAGCCAACAATGTGATGGCGTGGTCACATTATGTGGCTAATGAAACTTTGGAGGAAGAATTGGTTATTTAATTTTATTAATTGCAAAGTATGTAAGTAGCTAATTATAGCCTAATTCTGAACAGAATTGGGAATAATTGGCAAATGGTCCTCCCTGCGTGGAGATCAATCCAATTAGCTATATTGATTAGTTAGAGTAGGATTTTATTTCTTAAAATATAGTGAATTCCTTCATTTGTGGAAGGAAACTATTATATAGAACATATATGTAATTTCCTTTCTTTTTTGGAAGGGAGATTCGAGATAGAGGGATAGAGGGACAGAGAGAACTTGAGGGAATTGTAAGCCTACACGCATTGTAGGAGGAAAAGGCCACTAATTTGAAGTATCAGGCAAGAGAGGAATGTTTTCAGAGAGAAGAGAGTGAGCAAAGAGTGAGAGGAAGGAATGAATGTAATTCAGGCCATCAAGGGCTGAGAATAGAACTCTGTTTTATTTTGAGATTCTCTTAATAATGGAAATGATGGTGTGTAGGTAGAGGAACTATGTATTATACCTTTTCAAGTTATTTGTGTGTAGATGCATGAATCATTTAAAGGCATGTTGATCGACCATCGATCACTATAAGGATTGATGGTGATCCACTGTTTAATGGAATGATCATTATATTATATATATATATATATATATAGATATATATATATTATATATATTATATATATATATAATATATATTATATATATATATATAATATATATATATATATATATATATATATATATATATATATATATATTATATATATAATATATATATATATATATATATATATATATATATATATAATATATATATATATATAATATATATATATAGAATATGTTGTGTTTAAACTAGAGTATGGTGGAAACCGTGTTTTAATACAGAATCCATTAAAAACAAGCAAAATCAACTTAAGGAGGAGACAGATGGAGAGCACACAAGATCTGTTATACCTTATTAATCAACGGTCCAGATTTTATCGCATAGAGTAGAAATATAGATATCGCATCGACAAAGTTCATGCACAAGGGGCGAAACTTCGGCCTTTGACAATCGCGATCTGCGATCGCCAATATATTGCATCATTGGAAGTGTGATATCAGATTCAGGCCTTGAACCATTGCGATTGCCGATAATGATGGATTTGAGAAATCGACGATCAAAGTAATCAGCATTTCGAGGATCAGAGCAATGGAAAGGAATGAAGCCAAGAGATGGAATCGACGATAATTGTAAATGTGGGTTTAATGAATTTGCAGTCCGACCTTAAGGCTTCCGATCGGGTTTCTCTTTTTATTCTCGTGTACTTATATATTTCTAATATTATGTGTGTGCGATCATTGTGATAGTGATATCGTAATGGACCAAAGGTGAAGGGGTGATGAGAAAACCTGAGAGATATATGAAGTCATATTTATAATTTTTGAGATTTGGATAAAGTGTTCCAGTGGGGTTTTTCGTTTGTTTTCGTGTATTGTGATATAATGTTATGGTCCCCCGTTTTTAAAGGAAAAGCACAAAATAACTCTTTTGATAGTCTTGTAGGTTTTGATAAGCATATGTGGTTCCAGTTTAAAGAAAATGCATATGAGAATGCTTCCGATAGTACGAAATTATGGGTATAGCCCAAGGTAATAAAAGTTTTATGAGGAATAAGAGTCCTGATAAGCGATTTTAGGGTGTGGCATCCATATGGTTGCATCATGAGTTTCTCTACTTCTTTATTTTTTAATGAAAATTCCCCCAAAGCTTGAGTTAGCCTTTTTGAGGAGTTTGAAATGGATATCTATGATAGGGGCTGAGTTATAGTTTATGTTGTTGATCTTCCTGTTGATGTACTTGCTATTGTAAATTCACCCTGCAACAACCCGCACATAGAATAAAATCATGAAAGGGAAGAAATGTCGACTCCTACGGTAGTTTGAAAAGGGAATGGTGACATATCATAATGGAACAATAACCATCTTAGGTGTAGGGGAAAACATTAATTCAAAAATGGATGGCACAGGGGAAAACATTACTCTGAAAACATATCAATTTAGCTATAAGGAGTAAATGCACAACTTTTAATTGTTAGGTAAATTTGAACGTTGAACGTTCGGATGCTACAGAAGGGTTTTTACGTGGAGAGGGATGATGTGGCAGTGACTAAGAGGATGGAGGAAGGAAAAATAACATGGGGGAATAGGTGGAGGTGACGGGCAGAAGTGCGTAGGAGAGGGTGGATGTCGAGGGGTGGGTGGGTGTGAGAATTATGTTGTTTTGGGAGGGGACCCCTGGAAAATATTGAAGGATTAACACGTCGCCATAGGGGGTTTGGGAGGAATCTACTTTTTGGGAATCCCCCCCTTCCATTAACTGTCGAGGGTGTCTGAAAAGTTCCTCCTACTGTTGATCTTGGTGGAGATCTCCATCGTTGGTACATGAACACTTATTATAAAAAAAGTAAAAATAATGTCATATCACGTCGAAAACATTATAACAAAAGTTTTTTTAAATAATTAAACTTTCCAAACAAATTTTAAAAGTGCCATTTTAACTGGCTCACTATAGAGGCCTTTTATTATATATATATATATATATTATATATATATATATCATATTATATATATATATAATATATATATATATAATATTATATATATATATATATATATATATATATATATAATATTATATATAGAGAGAGAGAGAGAGAGAGAGAGAGAGAGAGAAGAAGAGAAGAGAGATATTATTATTATTTTATTTCTTTTTCTTTTCATTTATCATCTTCTCTTTTCTTTTACCTCCCAACATAACAAACTTGGAATGATAAAATAAATATTTACAACATTCCAGTGGGATAAATACTTATTCAAAATATAGTACTCCTTTATTTATAGGACCTTAATGTGGATGACATCCTCCCTATGAGGTTCCAAAAACACCATAGATTAGTAGCCTTCTCCATTGGGAAAAATATGTTTTATCACCCTCCGAGACTAGCGTCTGTAAATTGAAAAAAAAAATATAGAGTGACTCATCTGAACTTAGGGTGTTCACTCCGAGCTTCAATTCCTAATGAAATTCTCCCACACTCGCATTATTTGAAATAATACAATGATATATATAGTGACGCGTTTGTTACTAGATGACTTTAAGTGAAATAGTGCTTGATTAGCCTGCCATTAACATGCTCTCATGACAACGTTTTTCCAATGATATATTCCAACAAAAATGCATGAGTTTCTCAGACAACTGGAATTTTGTAAGGGCCTTTCCACAAACTATCAAACTTCCCATGTTTCCCTTTCTCTTCATTCCTGGCATCCCACTTTAAAACAATATCATCTAGCTGAAAATCATCTTCTTTAAACCTCCTGTCATGAATTGTATTGATTTTACCTTGAATTACGTGTGTATTCTTATAAAACTCTTTTCTTATATTTTGAAAATGTATCAATTGATTGCTCCTTCTCAAGCATCATTTGGTTCTACTTCCTCTTCTTGCAATAATTTCAACACTGGAATTCCTAGGGAAATAGGAAAAAATGCATCTACTCCATAAACCAATTGGAAAGGTGACATTCCAATTGTTTCTTCATGCTTTTCCTATCTACGCATAGGGAATTTATGAATTTCTTGTGCCAGGATTTCTTGTTTTCTTATAGTACTTTATTTATGATGTTTAGTAATGACTTGTTAGAATATTCTACTAACCCATTACCTTGGGGCTAATACGCAGTAGAATCACCTAACAGTATATGATACTTGTTACAAAAATCAATCATCCCTTTCTGTTTAAAAGAAGCAACATTATATATAATAATTTTATGGGGACAACCAAACCTGAAGAGAATATGGTCTTCTATGAACTGAATGATGATAGAATTTGTAACTTGTCTCATTGGGTCAAATTCTATCCATTTGGTGATGTAGTTTGTTCCTGTTAGGATCCACTTCTATTGAGCTGAAGAGCTTGGATGAATTTATCCAATAAAATCCAAACCTCACTGCTGGAAAAGCACCTCCACTGAGATAGGCTTGAGAGGTAGAGGTAGGAGTTTTCTCTTGCCTTCAAAAAATTGACATTGACGACAAGTTGAAACTTTTTTATGAACATCTACAAACAGCGTAGGCTAGTAAAAACCCGCTCTTAGAATTTTGTTGGAAATGATTTCCAGTTTAAATTTCTTCCACGGTCACCTTGATGAAATTCCTCCATGACTTTATCTCCTTTATCCTTCAATAAAAATTCATTAAAATACTTCCAACATCCTTCTAATATGAAACCTGATTCAAAATACAGAATTTCAAAGATTTTAATTTAAGAAATCTAGCCTTTGTTTTTTTCAAACTAACATGATCTTGTAAATTCTACAAAACATACATAATATCTGCGTACCAGGGGGAAGTATGGAAATTGTCTTATACATGTGGAGTCACCATATCTCGTTGTTCATCTAAAGAAGCTACAAAGTTTATGTTTAGTGCATGAAAATTTGATTCATCCATCAGTTTCACTAGTCCTTAACCTTTGATGAGTTTAGCAAGATTTATTTCAATGTCAAAGTATAAAATCACTACAATCCGTTTTCCTCTTTTCCCATATGGATCAGTTTGAGTGAGGATATCTTTTACCACTACACTTGGAACGAAAGCTATTGTGGTAATGTAGAATATACACTCTGAAGTCCTTCAAAGACTTTAATAAAGAAAATGCTTGTTTTTCCATGATATTTTACTTTAAGGAGGAATATCTTAAAGCTCTGTTGAAGAATGCTGTAGGTTTTTCATGTCCCTCCTTGTTTTTCTGCAGCAAAACTGAAGCAATAGTTTTATCTGATGCAAAAGAAAAAATCCTGAAATATTTAGTAAAATGAGGGCTAGTTAAAACAAGACCACATGTCAAAGCTAATTTCACTTCACTGAAAGAGCTTTTAGCGTCACTATTCCATTTTATCTCAGTATCCTTTTTCAGCATGGTGATTTCTCTCAAAATCGCGACTAGGTTTGGGATGAATCTTATCATAAAATTTATCATGCCAATGAAAGACTAAATTTCTTTTTTGTTCCTGGGAGGATCAATATTCATTATGGATTCAAATATACTGGGGTATAATCTGATACCATCCTTCAAAATAATGTGACCAAGTAGCTTTCCTTCCTTTAAATGAAAAAAGAATATTTTCAAGTTCAAGGAAATACCATATTTCTTGCATTTCTCAAAAACTATCCTTAAGTGAATCAGGTGATCTTCATCCATTTTGGAGAATACAATAATGTCATCTATATAAATCACAACAAATCTATCCTTCTCATCTATGAAAGCAATATCTGTTGCTCTTTGGAAAGTGGCCCCTGCATTCATAAGGCCAAAGTGCATCTTCACATACATAAAGGTTCCCCAAGGTGTTGTGAAATTTGTTCTATGCTAATCATCAAGATGTACCAGAATTTGGTTATATCCTGAAAAACCATCAAGGAAAAAAATTATGATGGAATCAACTAATTTTTGTAAAATATGATCCATTTTAGGTAGAGGGTAGCTATCCTTGAGAGACACTTTGTTTAGATTCCTGAAATCCACACATAACGTTAGTTCTCCTATCTTTTTCCTTTTTAGCACTAGATTTAACACCCATTTTGAAAATCTTAAAGGCACAATGATTTTGGCATCAATTTTTTTTAACCTTTTTTTCTATCAAGGATAACATAATTGGATTTACCCTTCTTAATTTATGCTTGAAAGGTTTTTTGTCCTCTCCAATGAGAATGGTATGTTATATAATACTAGTATCATATGCCTTTAGATCTTCATAACTCGAAGCAAAAACATGAGAGTATTCTTTTAGTAGATCAATATACTTATGCTTTTCATTGGGAGGTAAGGACTTGGACAACTTTACAATCTTCGGAATTTCCTCAGTACCTATATTACAGTCTTTAACCTTTGCTCCTACAAATTCTATCTTTGGCTTTTCAACCACATCATTAAAATCAAACATCTCTTCTAATGGCACCAAACTCCTTGGGAGCACATTTTCTTTCAATTGTAGGATCTCAAGCTCTTTAGGATTTTCATCAGTCTCGTTCAACACTATTTCATTCATATCATTATCTACATTGTTATCTATATCAATATGTACATTCTCATGTACTTCTTTTAACTCCAATTTTTTTTTACCTAGTTATCACTACCAAAAGCCTGACAATATCTAACATTATTTGGGACAACTGGCATATGCTTCACTTCAATCTCAAATTTTCTATTGGGATGAAAAGGCATCTTACAAGTACTATCTGAATTAGCCAGTGCATCAGGTAAGATTTTTTGACCCATAGGAATCAGAGATAATTGATACTCTGCGAAACATTGAAAAAAATATAACAAAACATTTTTGTAGGCCCTTAATCTAGGGAGTTTAGTAGAGTACTCACCTTTGAATTGATTAATGATGAGTTCATAGTCACTGCTTACCTAAATCCTCTTATCTCTTGACCTCTTTAAATGTTCCAGTCCTAAAGTCAGTGCTTCATACTCAACTATATTATCAATGGTATGGAAGTTGAACTTATAAGAATATCCTTTTGCTATACCTGTTTGTGAGTTTGAAACCCAAATGCCTACCCTTTCTCCTTCCTTACGCATTGGACCATAAAAATCCATATTCCAAAGGGCTTCAACCTCTTCATCTTCCTTCCCAGCATCTAATTTCATGTCCTCTGTTTTATTCAATTCAATTTTCAAGTCTGACACTTCCTCTTCTACACATATGTCATTATATAGAATGAAGGAATCCATATCTGAATGCACATAGTACGGGGAGTATATATTTGGTTTGTCTTGGCTGCTTACCACATATTTCATTAATGCTTCCCTATACAAACTTCTTTACTGACTGAAAGCAGGAATAGTAGCATATGTCATGTCCATCTGCAAAGTACCCTATAATTTTTCTCCCCATGATCTTGATAACAAAATTCCATATTTGGGAGGTATGTGTGCCACTAGAATGTCCATTACCACACTATTTCCTGGGATTTGGGCTAGAGTCACACATAAATCCTTGATGAGGCCTAAGCGTCTTAGTTTTCTATAATCAAAAGAATATAAATATTTGTAGGGTCTTGTTATATATAATCCTAGCTTTTTCATGATTACTCTAGGCATAAGATTGTACGAAGCACCAAAATCAAGAATGGCATTGTGAAGAATGTATTCATGGATTTTTAGACTGACATAGAATGGTGGAACACTACCATCTTGAGACTTCCCTTCAACTTTAGGTCGAAACAATAATTTAGGTTGGTTATCAGTTAAGTTTCCTCTGTTCGTTCCCTCGCCTATTTTTATTGCTTTCATGACTTGATATCTATATGCATTCTTGTTAATCATTATGTTAGAGGAATAGAAATTTTGACCTTGGCTAGTTCATTTTCAATACTGAAAGATTTTTGAGGTCTATCAAATTATTTGATACTTACATCCTTTTTTTGGGAAGTATTCCTTTGAGAATAATCCTTTGCCAGGATGGTGGAAAGGGCATCACTCTCAATCTTCTTGGGAGGGTTTCCTGTAATCTTCTTACTTTTCAAATTGTACTATTTGTGTACCCCCATGATATCATTTTTGTGTCCATTTTTTATATTTATCTGACTCTGCAAGGATGACTTCTAGCTGTGATAACAAGAATATATCTTGTTCCTCCTTAGTTACAAAAATATTGCCTATTTATCCTTCCCCAGATAAGTTTATTCGATTCTCTTTAGGATCCTCTGCTACCTTAACTTCTTCATTTTCATAATTCTCCTAGAATGGAGGTCTAATCTGTTAGTGATTAGCTGGGCCTCTTTGCTCCCTCTGTTTAATTTGCATGGATATATTCTAAAATTAGGATTTCTGATTTGAGGACCCCCTTGAGTTTCTCTTAGTGGAGCATTGTCAGTTAAAATTATCCTTTCCATCATTCTTTCCATGGTTTTAACTAAGGTGTCTAACTTTGCATTTGATGAAGAAGAAGAAGGTTCTTCTTTGATCATGATTCTTCTCTCGGCCTTTAACCTTGCTCTCTTAGACAATAAATTTTCGTACACACTCACAAAATTCCTTTGCATTTCCTCTAGGGTAGCAAGATTTCTCTCCCTGAGTTGATAAGACATATTTGCATCAAAAATATCTAGAAATTTTATCAGAGCTAGCCCTAGTGGAGCTTGTATTACTTTTAGAATAGAATTGTAAATGTTACTGAAACTATTGCAGTAATCTTGAACTGTTTCACTAGGAGCTCTCCTTATACTCTCATATTCAACCAAGATTTGGAGAGAATTTTTCTTTACTTCCCATCGTGTGAGAAAACTTTGGTGAAATTGTGGGAGATCTGTAATACTAGCTACTGAAAATGCCTTGAACCATTTCCTAACTTCTCTTGTCAAAATTTGTGCAAAGAGTCTCATTTTCACATCATCTTTATCAACTTCTTGCAAATCTAAATAGTCATTCATTCTGTCTATGTGTTGTTGTGTTTTGATTGGCCCCATGCCATCAAAATGAGGTATACGGCTCTGATAATCCTGTGGCATTGAATGAAGTTGTCCTAGTAAGACAAGAGGGGCATATTGAGCTGCCATGACTGATAAATGGGAAGAAGATGAAATTACAATTGATGTGGATATTGAGGGTGGTAAAGAAAATGGGATTATGATTTGCTAAGTGGATATAGAAGTTGTAAGGACAGTAGATGAAATAGGGACAGTGGAAATAAGAGAAACCATTGACGAGGTGGGTGATGAGGAAGAAGAGGAAAAAAATTGATTGATCAATAAATGATTTGTGAGAGGCTTGATTCAATTCAGTCACCGAATCTTCAACTTTATTAAATTGTTTATAAAAAACAATGTAAACTTTGAAACGAGAACTATAAACTCAAAACGGGAACTCTGGCCCAAAAACCCCCAAAAAACATCAAAAACAGTGCTAAAAATGAAAAGTGTGTATACTGGAATGATGTTTTTTTTTTAGGTGCCAATATTGATCGTGTTTTAAAAATGGCGGCGACTACGAAATTTACTACGAAATTTTCGTGCAAAATATAGCTTCAAAACGAAAGTAATGCTACTGGAATAACGTTTTTTTTTTAGGGTCAATTTCTAAACTTTTTAAAAAATGCTAATAAAACCAATTTTTTATGTCTCAAACAAAGTTAATTTTTAAGGAAAAACACATTAATGTTTCTTGTAGAATATCACTTTTCTTTCCTAAGTATAAATTTAACATGTTTTCAACCACACCATGCTAGATACAAAAGAAATTGAAATTTTTTCAACTATAAAATTAAAAAACCATCACATTATGAACAAAGTGTATCACTCAATGAAATCAAAAGTCTTTATTTTTATACTGAATAAAACAGACATTATATCTCTAATTTGATATTGCATTGTAGATATTTAAACAATAAAATTTATCATACTTAAGACATAATCCAACAACATAAAAATGCTTCATAACTTCTCATTTAACAACATATGGAAAACATTAATTTTATTTGAAGATATGATGCATACATCAGTTATATAATCTGTCTTAAACAATTATTCAAAATCACTCATATTTTCTTGCACACCATCACAATTCACATCTTCAGATGAGTGATTGGATGCTGACGAAGATGTTCCATATTCTTCTCTTCCATCAACTAGTGCCCCATCTGAGTCCACATGCATGCCCAACATTCCAGGTTTCAAAAGTATTCTAGACCTACGACTGGTTTCAGCAGACTCCCATGTCAACACTATTCCTTTTGGTAACAACCTTTTCAGAATCTCTATCGTCTTGAAGTGAAGAGTTCCTCTCTTTGTTAAATTGAAGTCATAAACAAGTATGTCAACATCCTCCAATTGTAATATGTCTGTGCAGCGACGATTTATATTTGTACCCTTTTTTTTCTTTTTCCACCATTTTTTTTGTCAACTACCATCTCTGGCTTATACTAAGTGCTCACCTATGAAAATGTTCGATTCTTTTCATTAAAAAATCTAGCATTGAGCCACAACAAATCTCTGCAATTCTGGAAGGAGCAATCACGAGCGTTTGATTTACAGCACATATCATTTTATTTCAGCACAACTTCAACATTCGGCTTCAATGTGACTTCAGACTCTACACTACAATTTCAAATGTCACCACAACAAGCTCCACGCTCCAACAATGATACGGGAGATGACGAAAGGCTCCAAAATACAGTCACACTCCAATAATGATACACTCCATCAATGAATCTATCCACTCAATGGTACATTGCAAGTTACAATCGTTGTAGGATCACATCGATACACATTTCTTTATCTGATGTATCTTGTCATATCTTGCATAAAAAGATTACCCATTGATCTTCACTTTATCTCTCATAATCGACATAGCATAACCAACCTTTAGCCATAGCATGATGGGTGCAACTCCAAATAACGGTTCAACCCTAACTTAACCTTGGCCCAACTACTCGAATTAGATTGACATATTAATTAATAATAAATTCTATATTGTTAAATCCGTGACTCTCTCTCTCTCACACACACATATATATATAAATTGAATATGAATGAATTACAACCATAATATTATTTTTAAATGTTATTTCTCAATTTTATGTTAAGTAATGAATATTGAATAGTAAATTACTTTTATTTGGCTTTCAATTATTTTATCTTTCTATATAAAATTGAAATAAAATTAAAATATATTATTTATGATAGGTTTTTTTATTTTTTTTAACTGCTTAAAATATAAAATGTTACCTCTATTATGAAGATCAAGGATGGTGTAATGTAGTCCTCATTTCTATATTTTCAAACTCGTGTCATATGTTTTATCCATGTTATATAATCAAATATTCAACTTGATAGGTTATATTGGAACAACTTGATCATTGTGTCATTTTGATCAGGTTCTAACGTCATATTATAATCTACTACCAAGTAGTTTTGGACTCTGCGGAATTATGGTCTTTTATATGTGGTACATTCTTCTCCTTTTATGAGTCTCACAAGGCAGCTGGGTGATTTGAATGATTGTAAACATAATTTAATGAAAAAATAATAATTGCATCGAAAAGGAAAAGGGTGTAATGATATACAAATAGATATTTAGAATTAAATTGATTGGATTAGTGCTAAAAAAATTAAACAAAAACTTAAATAAATATAT